>CAUYRH010150862.1:0-21605 GCA_963574655.1 Perodicticus potto
AGTGATTAAGAAAATGCTATGAAGGCTATCTCTCACAGTACGATCAAAATGTTTCTGATTGTATATGAAGCACATTCTGCCCTATGATTGCACCAATGTACACAATTATGATTTAATAAAATTATTAAAAAAAAAAAGAAAATAGAATTCACACTTAAAATACTTGAGAGCTAACCAGGCCTGGTGGCTCATGCCTATAATCCTAGCACTCTGGGAGGTCGAAGTGGGAATATCCCTTGAGCTCAAGAGTTCGAGACCAGCCTGAGAAAAAGCGAGACCCTGTCTCTACTAAAACTAGAAAATTTAGCTAGGTGTCATGGCAGGTGCCTGTAGTCCCAGGTATTTTTTTTTTTTTTTTTTTTGGCCAGGGCTGGGTTTGAACCCACCACCTCCAGCATTTGGGGCTGGTGCCATACTCCTTTAAGCCACAGGTGCTGCTCAGTCCCAGGTATTTTGGAAGCTGAGGCAGGAGGGTCATGTAAGCCCAGGAGTTAGAGGTTGCACTAAGCTATGATGATGCCACTGCACGCTGAGAGGGGTGACAGAGTGAGTCTTTGTTTCAAAAAAAAAAAAGTAATAAATTACCAAAATGCTGAGAGCTAAAGCAGCTTATAGCTCCCATGATGTAAGTTTGCCCTTCCGGGACACTTAGCCAGGAGACAATTTGAGTCCTGATAGAGAAGCAGCATCCCCTCCCCATCTTTCCATCCCTGGTAGGAACCACACCCACCTCGGAGCAAAGGAACTGGGAGCCTTTGCCCATGATCCCAGTCTACACTATCGGCTTACACACACCTCCCGAAAAAAACTGGAGATGAACCTGGTACCCGGAAAGAAAAACCCAGCTGTGGGGTTGTGTCTTTTCCACTACCACCACCTAAGCGCAAGAGAAGGCACTGGAGCTCTCCCCTCAGCCCTAGTCTATTTTCCCACAGTGGAAAAATAACTGAAAAGAATTCCTGCTGGAAAAGAAAAAAACTGTTGCAAAAAATTCAGGCCTGGTTCGGGGCGGGGCAAAGGCAGGAATAATCCATAAAGGAAACTTGGAGAAGGAAAAAAAAGAGAAGGGCCAAGTTTCCAGCGTCTGGTATTCCAGCTTCCGCTGCCTTGGAAGATGGGTTGACGAAGAGCCCTGTGGTTACGCTCTTCCTCAAAGGGGAAGGCTAGAGGTTGCCATGGGAACCTTGGTTCTGTATCTCTCAGGTTTGAATGAATGTTTAAAAGCTGCCTGGATTGAGATTTTATATTAATCACTAAATGTCTTTTAGGAGATGATTTGAAGAATTCTCTTCAGCAGATACATTCCAAAACAAAGCTAATTTTGGCTATCTCAAGTACACTGATTTGATCTTTACAAGTTATATGAATACATCAAATTATCACATGTACCCCAAACTATGAACCCCTATTATGCATCAATTAAAAATAAGATAAACAAAGCTAATTTCTCACTGAAATTAGCTTCTGTGTGAAGGCTCAGAAGCAGGAACACAGGATGGAAAGGTTATCTGAGGAATTAGACAACCTGGCTTTTAGTTTTTGCTTGGTCACTTCCCAGCTGTGCGACATTAAGAAAACCACCACTTTGCTGGGACTCAGTTTCCTCATGAAACGAGGATGATGAATCCTCATCCTCAAGAAAGTCTCCCCTGCAGGGTTATTTGGGGGCCTTTTTTTCCCAAGTTGGAAAAGCGAAGGTGTCTCAGGAAAGGAAGTGCTGTGCCCTGCCCCTGGCGGTGACACAGCGCTCGCCCAGGAGGTTTTATATCTCATAATTGATAGAAATACCATGATGAGTTCACAGAACATTTGTGTTCACAGAATGCTGCTTTCTGAAAGCAGGTGGCAATTGTTAACTCTTAATTTGATAGGTGACATTTGAAGAGGTTAAATGACTTGCCCAAGGTCACACAGCTATCAAGTGTTAAGCTTGATTTAGAGTCAAAGCAAAATCCATCGGACTTCAAGATAAGTGCTCTTTCTTTCCCCACAAACTAGGTGTAAGCGGAAATGAGCTTGAGAAAGAAGTATCTTTACCTTATAATTCCAGAAAGGAAAAGCTGATTTAAAAAAATGCTTGTGTTGGCTGTGTTGCAATATACACACAAACACAGCATGAATGCAACAATCTGGTGATTTCCAGGCCAATTTAGCACTGTTTTCCTAAAAAACAGCTCAGTAAAGGGTATCAAATAAAGTAGAAAGAATATCCCTGTAGTAAGCTGGATTCATTTAGTTAATTTTAAAGACTATTTCCATTTTTCTCCTTATTTTGCGTCTTCTGTACTTTCATTAAAAAGAAAAAGCCTCCTTTTAGATATTTGCACATGTCAGGACAATGCCTTCCTAATACCTCCAAAGGCACAGAACAAGATTAACCAGGGCTTCAAAGAAAATCTCTATAATATTGCATACAGTTGGCTCCATGATAAGAAATGCTTGTTAAATGCTTGTTCATTTGTTTTCTTCTTAAATAATAAAAAAAAAAAGCCTATCTTTACCTACCAAACAGTCTGAAAATCAGAGAGCTATCATTGCTTATGCTGTTTTAATATTTCTCTACACTTGAAAATTTGCCATTTCTTTCCCATGGCATTTCAAAGGTTTTACACAAAATCCATCACAGCTATAGTAAAGCCTTCCTTATACATCTTTCTATTCTCTGATGATTAGGCTGTGTTTTTGTTATGGTAAATAAGTATCTCACAGAAGTCCAGAAAGTCCTTTTCAGTAATCATTTGCAAAGTTGCCGAGGAAAATAATCTCTTTCTAACCTTTATGTTAAGGCTATGTGATTCTTTTCTCCAGGAATCCTTGGACCAAGTAGTACAAGATAAGCTTTGTAACAAAGTTGGATGAGTTGAGCTAACTCTGGCCTCAAGTAAATGAGTGGCCTTTTCAAGACGATACTCTTGTTGGAGGAGAAGGATGTTCTGCACAATTAATGTTTGCAAGAGGGTCATTGAGTAGGTCAAATTTTAACTGGTGGCAATATATCACTCAACATCCAATGGCAGGCTGATGAAAGCATTTGATTGGCCTCGGCCGTATGAACCCAAAAGACAGGAATTTCTGAACCTTGCAAGGAGAGAGGAACAGTGAGGGATAGCCTCTAAAATGTCTGTAAACCTCTAGCAGATCTGAACCTCTAACTATTCTGCTCTCCTTAACTTGTTACCCAGCCACTCTTCGTGGATCTACCGGCCAAAAGGAGGTCCATGAGGACAGTGTGAGAGAATCTCATATTTTCATCTATTTCTGGACCTGAACTGACTCAAGTCATTCAGAGCCTCAATACAGCTGGATCTGTTGGTCCCTTGTCACACTGACTTTTCCTGAAAGATGAACCCAGGCCAACATGAGGGAATAGACTTGCAGAATGGTAGAAAGATAACTTGGATGCGAAGTGGAACATTTCCCTCACCTTCTCAATTTTTTAGATGAGGAAACCAAAGTCCCAAGAAATGACTTGGCAAGGTGCACAAAAGCTTTCTGCTAACTCCACACACTTAATTATTCACCCAGTTTTATCCCTCTTGCAAAGAGAAAATGCCCAGATGCCTGGTTTAATATTAAAATGAACTCGCTCCCCCTACTTCATTGTTTTGTTTCCAGGAGCTGCATGAAAGCAAAGTCCTCTGCGCTCACCCCCGCCCCCACCAGAATCCCCAGCTTAGCAATTCCTGTTTCTCACTATGCCCTTCCAGCTTTCAGTCTCCTCCCCTCCATAAGGGAAGGTCCAATTACTTAGCAGCCCACTTAGCATAGCAAAGAGCTGAAGTCCAGAAATGTTGTGTGGATAAACCAGAGGACCCCCAGTTGGTGCTTTGTTCCTCCCAGCTGTGCTTACTTCCCAAGTAGAGCTGGCGACCCCCACTGCTGAGGCTCCCCCCACCCCTTTAGGTCACGTCCTGTGGATACTGTTATTACATAATTTTGCATTGTACCTCCATGCAAAAAAAAAAGAAAAGGACGTATGAAGGAGGAAACCTACACCTCTTGTTCCCTTTCCTTCTTAGGAAAAAACGGTATGATCCAGGCTGTTCTGTGAGCTGGGCCTAGCCCGGGACAATAGGCTTCTGAGGACAAGGTGATTAGGCCAGGCAGCACGCAGTGTTTGATTAGCGCCAACCAGCTCTTTGTAGAGGGACAATATCAGGCCGTACAGTAACAAGATCACATCTTTTGATTTGGGTTCGTTCCCTCTGTTGATACAATCCATTATCCTGTTTGCCTTTCTTACTACAGCAAGGCATTGCACCAAGGGCTTCAAGGATTTTTTCTATAATAACCTCCAAATCCCTTAGCACCTGCCTCCTGCCAAAGAACCTCCCTCTTCACCTCGGTGTTTTCCTTTGTCCTTTTAACATCACTTTGAATAGTTAGGTAAAGCTATACTCCAATGCCAAAGAAAAAGAAAACTAAGGCGACAACTACAGGGCTTCAAATTTAATAAGAAACAAAATTAGGCAGAGCAATTGAGTCATTGTTTGCTTAACCCTTTCCCTGCTGCCGCCCTCTTAGTATTATTTCACTGCACTATCTTTCGGTCATTTCGACAGATTCAATAAAGAAAAGAAGGCTAGTTCCAGAGGCTGGGGCAGCAGCCAAGAGATTCATCAATAGATTTTCTTCAAAAAGGCAAATACCATAACAATTTAAAAACATACACGCACAAACAGGATGAAGCTGCTTATCGCAGGCCCCCAAATTACCCAATTTCTAAAGTAGAAAACTAGACCCACTCAGAAGTCATCCAGACTCCCCAAACTTCTATTAATAGTCACATACAATGAATGGAGCCTCTGGGATTTAGAGAGCCCTGCCCAACTTTGAAAAGGTGTTCATATTTGAAAACATTTCACATCCAGCAACTGTCACTAAAACATACCTGCTTAAATTTTTTAAAAAAACTCTTGATGGGATCATTTGTGACATTTGCTGATAGAGCTGGCTCATGAAAGGAACCGGAGACCATCAGCAATCAGGGGGTGTGGGGAAAAAAACGGGTTGTATTTTCCTGCGGCCTGGCAACTCCCCCTTAAGATCTGGCAGTATTCATATAATGCAGTGTCCTGTTTTCTACATCTAGCATCTTATTTATGGGTTTGTAAGATACTTCTGCTTAATTATGATTCATCCCAATTTAGACTATAAATAGAAATCGAATTAATAATTTAGGATAGTAAAAAAGACCTGGGCCTTTTTCTCCTCCCTTCATTCCTAGGTCAGCCGGCTCATTTATGAATTAGTGCTCCAGCAGCCTGAATAGCAGAGAATGAACGTTTGACTAAATCCTCTAAGTATGAAAGCTCTTCACACCATTTGGTCTTGAACTGATCCAATAGCGAGGTGTAACCACTAGTGACAATAAAGCGCCATCTGGCAAAGTGAACTCTGGGCAAACAATGACAAGCAGAAGTGAAAAGAATTGCAATGATTTCCACAAACATGTGAAATACTATAAACTGTGGGACTTAGCAGCTTCTTCCTGAGGCAAGTAAACAAATGCAACACTTCGGCGGCGCTCATGTGTGGGGCTCCATCTCTGCCAGCAGGCTCGGCTCCATTTGCATTTAGCTAGGGAAAAATGTATGCAGATTGGCGAACAAAAAAATATATAAGCACTACTAACCAGACGTCACTTTTCCTTCGCTCTTTACTGTCAGGGTGATGTACTGGAAGTCTTTATTTCTTTCAGCTTGGGCCTCTCAGTGCCTCATTCTCCTTCCAGCCTGTTCTCATGCCTTTCTCATCACCTGCTGAGGCCTTGATCACGGACAGAGCAGACGAGCAGCGGGGGGACAATTAGAGAGGAGTTCAGACTTTGATCATTTGACCATATGTGAATACAACAGCTGACCACATGTTTTAAAAGACAACTAACTTAAATGTATTAAAAAAAAAATCACAAAGCAAGCATAGATACTGAAATTTACATTTTAATTATCTTGCACAATGCTGCATTCAACTTTTTCAAAATATTTAATATGGAAAAATACATCTTGCCCCTTCAAAATAAGAAAAGAAAGCACTTTTCTGTGTTTTCTCCCCACCCCCTCCTCCACCACCCCCCTCAAAATGTGTTCCCTTTCAGCAAAACATTTAACTAGTGCTGGATAGTGAAGAATTCTGTGCTGGAGATTTCAAAAGGCACATTCAAAGCTGCCAAAAGTTGGGCATGATTACGAAACGTAGATAAAGCTGAAAGTAAGCACAATTATTTATTTTCAAAAGTGACTTTATAGACAAAATCTCTGATCATCACTTAGAGCATAAACTAGGATTTCTAAGTGAGAGGAGCGTGTTCAATGGTTTAGCCTCACTTCCGTAATTCTTTAAAATAACCATCACACAACTCTTAAATGTGCATTCTAAAAATAAACGTGCTTTGTTGGCATTAAAATTTTTGAATGCTTTAGAAAACAGTCTCATTGCGACCATAGCGTACACATGAAGACGTATTCATGATTCAGTCTATCAAAACATTCTCTTCTGGTTCTCTTTCAGCTCTGGAAATGGAACTGATTATAGTCTGGCTAGGTGAAGTGTGGACATGTGACTCTCCACCTTAGAACCCTTTCCTGTGTTTTTGTATGCAATTGATGATTTATCTCAACTTCTGGAGATATAGAGCCTTCCTTATCTTCTCCACCTACTAGATAATTAACATATTCATGAAATGGTTATTTACTCTCAAATAGAAGGATAATAGAAAAATAACACTAATTGTTTTGACAGCAGTTTACTTAAGAGTTATCTGGAAGAACAAATGTTTCTTTTGTAGTATTAGGAAGACAAGCATTTATCTGTGTAGTAAGCTTATTTTCCTTCTTATGGTAGGCAAACTAAAGCAAGCTTGAGGAGGGAAAAAGTCTAGAAGAAATAATTTAAGTCTAATTTCATCTGACATTCCCCCAAATATTTTGATAGACTTAATTTTTCAATTAGGAGGGTTAATTGCAATGTGATTTACATTTTAATGGTTATATATGCTAATGTATTTATTCATTATTTGTACATTATTGTATTTTGAAAAAGGGTATTGTGATTTCATGTTTTTAAAATCCCACCTGTTTTGTTTTCCTTTGGTACCATTTTAAATATAACTGATTCATATCTATTATCAGATGAGCTTTAAACATGGAGATTCTTATTTCAGGACACAACGCATTTTTACTTTGAAAGAGTTCCTTTTTAATACATCTTTTGAAACAAAGGTTTCTTAAAAGGCAGAGTCCCCTCGTAAGTATGAGTGTCTTTGCAGGGCTTTGTGTGTCACCTTGTGACCTTGGGCATGTCATCACCCTCTCTGTGCCTGTTTCCTCCTCTGTACCACAAGTTAATTAAACTAGATGATCTCTAAGAACTCTTCCAGTTTGAGAATCTCAGATTCTGTAATTGCCCTGCAAAAACAAAATTTGCAGTCGAACTTTCATAAGTCTTCTTTCTTTTCTTCAATAACTTCTCCTAAATAACTTTTCCCTGAACTGTAGAGGGATAGGTCAGTAAATCTTCACATTTTACCTACTGTGTGCCAGGCATTTTACAGAGGTTTATCTTCTGTAGTCCTCATAACCACCCTGCAAAGTAAGCATTATTATCTCCATTTCATAGATGAGGAAACTGAGGCGCACAGAGATGAAGTATACAACAAGCCTCCTAGCTAGTGAGTGGTGGAACCCAGGCCTATCATCTGGTAAGAATTCTCAGCACTACACAACACTTCCTCACAAAAAGATAAAGGGTATCAGAAGATAAAGTTTCTAGTCCCACTTTATCACTGATTTCCTAGGAAAAATCTTCCACCTCAATTTCCTTAGCCCATATAGGCCCTGTATCTCCATGATCCTATTAATTACTTCTTTTTTGGAGACAAAATAAAGAGAAGGGAAACCATTCACTTCTTCCAGGATGGCAGAAGGGACATCTTTGCAAGTGGCAAGAACATGGAATCACCCTTTCTGAGTACAGAATGGCATTTGGTGGTTGAATTGAGACATTGGAAAAATAACTTCAACTACGGAAGCATTCTCTAAGGACATTTCTTATGGTGAAAATAGTGTTCTGCAAAGTGGGAGATTTCTGGAAAATATAATTCAATAACTTCTTTTGACCCAAAATAGAATCTCTGGAGAAAGAAATCCTGCAAAATGAAAGAAACTGAAAAGTCTGCCTTACAAATATGCTTTATTTTAACTTCATATGTACTTAATACTTTTAAAGTAAACCAAGAGAAATCCAGCCAGATTTAAACCCAATAGGAGGCTCTTTGGAGTCACAATAAACATGTCCATTTTAAACTAATATTTTGGTAAGAAATAATTTGTTTAAACTTTAAGATTTGCAGAAACTTCTAAGGAATAGAATGCAAAAAATACATGAAATTTAAAGATACAATTCAAGGCTTTTTAGCTGGCACTTCTTAAAAGGACTCGAGACCCCCTCAGGAAAATAGACTTGCACTTTCTGCTGCACACAGAAGCGATTTCTTGGAAACTCTATGAAAGCAAAGTTCTAGAATGGCTTTTTCTGAAGCTGGGGTGGGGATGGGAAGGGAATCAAGTTTAACTCAACTACTTAGATGAGGGAGCAATAGGCTGGTTTACAGAGCCTCATGTTTTTCCCACAAGGATTTTACCAGGCTCTGCCAGAAAGGAGGTGCATCCCAGGGGAAGGAAACTGGGGAAAAGTGGAAGTTGGGGTAGTAAGTAAATGACAAAATTCTTTGCTTAGCCAAAATTTAGTCAGGCTTCTGAATTTTCTGCCAGGCCCATCTTTGTTCTCTTTTGTAAAATCTAGTTTTAGCAAAGAACCTTGCTAAGGCAGTTCAGCAAGAACTCCTTATCCTTAATATCTGATCACCCTGGATATCTGATCAGGTTCCTCTTCCTCTGCCACCCCCAAGTGATGTCTGATCACCCTGGCCTCTCTTTTGCAAGAATCCTGTTGAGGCTCAGTGCCCGCAACTCAGTGGTTAGGGCGCCGGCCACATACACGGGGGCTGGCAGGATCGAGCCCCACTCGGGCCTGCTAAACAACAATGACAACTGCAAAACAGCCAAGCATTGTGGCAGGCACCTGTAGTCCCAGGTATACGGGAGGCTGAGGCAAGAGAATCACTTAAGCCCAAGAGTTTGAGGTTGCTGTGAGCTGTGACAGCACAGCACTCTACCCAGGTAACATAGTGAGACTCCGTCTAAAAAAAAAAAAAAAAAAAAAAAGAATCCTGTTGAGCAGTTTTAGCCACAATCCCCCTGAGTCCTGCTGTTTTCCCTTAGTAATTTTCCAGCCTCTGACCATCTACACTGCTCCTTACCCATTCTGTATTTGGAATCCAGTCTCATCTTTTTCCCCCAACTGCCAGACCCTATCACAGTGGTCCCCAAATCCATCAGTTTGATCCTGAATACAGTCTGCCTTACCATGCTGTAACAAGTATCCTTGAATAATTTTTTCTTTTTTTTTTTTTTTTGCAGGTTTTGGCCGGGGCTGGCTTTGAACATGCCACCTCTGGCATATGGGGCCGGTGCCCTACTCCTTTGAGCCACAGACGTCACCCTAATTTTTTCTTTAATCTAAGAAAGGGTATGAAGAGCTATGGATGGGGACATTTAGCATTTTGTGCCGCTGCTGCAATTTTTTAACTTGCCTAAGTTTTGTCATATTTACTTTTCTTTAGAGTTTTGCTGTAAAACCTTTCTGGCTTTGTTTTATAATAATTTGGCGGCCTGCACTCTTTTGAAGAATCTGAGGAAGACTAAGGAACGTTTCTCTCACCCCTCAAGAAAGCACAGAAACATAAATAACAATGTGCATGCCATTTCTGGGAGTTCAGGGCCCTTCCTAAAATCCTAGGTTAAAAATTGCTGTGGTGTTATGCCCAAAACAAATGTCAAGTTAAAATGCCAATGTTTTATTTTCAGCTATCATATTGGCGTTAGTAACAAAAGGCTCAATTGTCGGCCTGGGACTGGCCAGCTCTCCGGCCAGGCTTACACCGACTGCTGTGCTATTTTGCTCGGGCACAATTACCCTTAGGTGCCTGAGGGCTATTCGCTTTGTGGGGCGGGGGAAGAAACAGTCTTAGTCTGAGATTGAATCTTAGCAATCTTCTTGGAAGAGGCCCGGCAAACAGGAGAAATGCAAGAGTCAGGGTGAGCGAGCCCGTGAAAAAATAGCACGCAAGCTCCCCAACTGCCTTCTCCTGTAGCTTCTTATAGACTTAATCTCATGGCTACTTGCACAACAGGTGTAGAGACTGCCAAGCACTGATGTTCTCGTCTCGCCACGCGAGCTCTCGTGTTACGGAGAGCCGAATCCCTTCCCCATGTCCTTAGCACCAAGGTGTTATATTACCGAGATGTTACAGGTGTTTCTTACAATTACAGAGCATTTCCAAACTTAGCTCTCACAGCTCCTTTCCTTAAGCTAAATGGTCTACCATGCTCAATGATTCCCAGTGTAGAGAAATAAGCAACTTCACATGACACTGATAGGAGTGTAGATTGGTGATAACTCTTTGGAGAGTTCTTAAATAAACACACTCCTTGTTGTTGTAGTAGTTTTTGGCTGGGGCCAGGTTTGAACCCGCCGTCTCTGGCATATGGGGTCGGTGCCTTACTCCTTGAGCCACAGTCGCTGCCCAATGAACACACTCTTTGATATAATATATTCAAGGATGAAAGACAACTTCAATCTCTATTATTAGGAAGCGTATTAAATAAAGGCATGAATATCCACACTGGTCATAAAAATGTTTGCTGCATTGTTAAACAACGACACTTTCTCCTGTCCCTATAGTCATTGGAGTGAATGGCTGGAGGTGAGGGATATAGAGCCTGTGGATACCAAATAAGGTAGAGTTGCTGAAGTCCATACTAGGGGTTAATTATTGAGTTACCTAATTCGACCTCCACAAAAGGTAATCTATGAGAATGAGAGCACTGGGCTGGGAAGGAGAGCTGTACTACTTAGGGCACAGATTTCAATGTTGTTTTATGTTTTTATAGGTTAAATCTCTCTGTGTCACCCAGGCTGGAGTACAGTGGCACAATCATAGCTCACTGCAGCCTCGAACTTCTGGACTCAAGCAATCCTCCTGCCTCAGCCTCCCAAGTAGGGCATGCACTACCATAGCTAATCTTTTTGACTTTTAGAGACAAAATCTCAATATGTTATCCCTGCTGGTCTCCAGTTGCTGGCTTTAAGCGATTCTCCCACCTGAGCTTCCCAGAGTGCCAGCTCTCAACAGTGATTCTTATTCTTTTAGGAGTCTAAGATTCTTGGATCCCCTGAGGTGGATTCAAGGGCACCAGGCTGAGAAATTTTACCTTAGGCGTAAAACTAAAAGTCTTGTTTAAAGAGAGAGAAAGGGGAAATACCTATAGGTAGTTGAAGACTAAGATTCCTATGTTTGCACGAACAGATTTTCTTTTTTTTTTTTTGCAGTTTTGGTCAGGGCCAGGCTCGAACCCACCATCCTCGGCATATGGTGCTGGCACCCTACTCCTTGAGCCATAGCGCCACCCCAAACAGATTTTTTTTTTTAATTCCTGATCTAAGACATTGAATGAACCCCCAGACATTTCCCAGAAACCCTAATGCATTCCTTTAGAAATCTTTCTTTCTTATTTTCCATGCTTATTCATATCTCCTACCTTTCTCAGCTGTGACCATGCAACTTAGATCATTGACAAAATAGGAGTCATCAAATAAGAATGATTCCTCTTTCTATTACCACCCTATAAACTGAACTACACCTTCCCTCATATTTTCTTGCCACAACTGAGGAAATACCTCTCCTTTCCAAAGCCAATCTTGCCACATGTGCTTCTGAATTCCTCACTCACCAGCTTTTCCCAAGACTACATTAAGAAGAAAATTAAAATTCAACCAAGGCCTTTAAGGATAACACGTGATTTGATTTAAATTTTAAAGATAACACTCTTAATTGCTGTGCATAAATCTGGGGCTGGAAAAAAAACTGAGAGATGAGATGTTTATTAAACACCTACCATGTATGTGACAGATAATGCTTGGTGCTAGGGAAAAACGTGGTGAGCAAAACCAGTATGATTTTTGTCTCATGGAGCTTCCAGTCCAATGGGAAAGCAAAAGAGTAAGGTGAATGAGGCTTTCAAATCCTCTTAGGCACCAAAAAACATTCAGAATTAAGCAAATCAAGGGAACTAAATCATAGATTCCAAACTCTCCCCTGAATAACAACATACTGTCCACCAGTGAAAACTTTGTAAAGGGTGAACAAAGGAAAGAAACGCTAAAATGGAATGTACTGAATATACTAGTGCTTTGAGGAGTATATAGAGGCCAGAATTATAGGAAATTTTAAATTTTATTTCACTTATTTGTTTTACATATTTTCTAACATGCTTTTCTCAGCAATAAGTTTGAAAAACTTACCTATGTTAAGCACTTCATATAGAGACATAAAAAAAAATGCTGTTGAGAAATAGATAAAAATAATCCTAAAACTTGTATGGAGTGAAAAAAAGAACTCAAATAGCCAACATGTCCTGAATAAAAAGGACAAAACTGAAGGCATCAACTAGACTTAAAAAATATAATGCAAAGCTATGGTAATCAAAACAGCATGTTCGTATAAAAACAGACACCAAGAACATACACTGGAGAGAGGACATACTCTTCAATAAATGGTGCTGGGGAAACTGACTATCCATATGAAGAAGAATGAAACTAAACCTCTACCTCTCACCATATACAGAAATCAACACAACATTGATGAAACACCAAATATGAGATCTGAAACTATAAAACTATTCAAAGAAAACATAGGAGAAACATTTCAGGACATTGGTCTAGAGTCTAGGCAAAGATTTTATGGCTAAGAACTCAAAAATACAGGTACTCAAAAACAAACAAAAAATAGCCAAGTGAGACTATATTAAATTAAAAAGCTTCTGCACAGCAAACAATCAACAAAGTGAAGCGATAAACTGTTGAACAGGAGAAAATATTTGCAAACCATTCCCCTTACAAGGGAATAATATCCAGAATACACAAGAAAATCTAACAACTCAACAGAAAAAGAACAAATAATCTCCTTGAAAAGTGGGCAAAAGGGCTGGGTATGATGGCTCACAGCCGTAATCCCAGTGCTGGGGGGGCAGGGCTGAGATGGAAGAATTGTTTGAGGCCAGGAATTTGAGATCAGCCTAGGCAGCATAGTGAGATACTGTCTCTACAGAAACCTTTTTTTAAGTTAGCCAGTGTGGTGACATGTGCCCATAGTCCTAATTACTCAGGGTGTTGAAGCAGGAGGATTGATGGAGTAGTTTGAAGCTGCAGTGAGCCACAATCATGCCACTGCTCTCCAGCCTGGGTTACAGAGTGAGACCCTTGCTCAAAAAACAAAAAAAAAAAAAAGTGAGGAAAGGCCAGGCACAGGGGCTCACACCTGTAATCCTAGCACTCTGGGAGGTTGAGATGGAGGATTCACTTGAACTCAAGAGTTCAAGACCAGCCTGAGCAAGAGCAAGACCCCATCTCTACTAAAATAAATAAATAAAGGAAAAAAACCAAAAACTTAGCTGGACATTTTGTGGTGGGCACCTGTACTCCCAGCTACTTGAGAGGCTAAGGCAGGAGGATTGCTAGTACCCAGGAGTTTGAGGTTGCTGTGATCTAGGCTGACACCACAACACTCTAGGCTAGGCAACAGAGTGAGACTCTGCCTAAAAACAAACAATTAAAAAAACAGAAGGCATACAAATGGCCAACAAGTAGCATCATAGCTCACAGCAACCTCAAACTCTTAGGCTTAATTGATCCCCTGGCCTCAGCCTCCCAAGTAGTTGGGACTAAAGGCACCCAACCACAATAACGAGCTAGTTTTTCTATTTTTAGTAGAGACAAGGTCTTGCTCTTGCTCAGACTGGTCTCAAACTCTTCAAGGGATCCACCCACCTCAGCCTCCCAAAGTGCTAGGATTACAAATCTGAGACACCACACTCAGCTATGAGCCCAGATTTTAAATACTCTTTATTTCTATTACCCATACCACATACACATCATACAGCAGTCCTGAGATTGCAGCCTAAGAGCGGGCAGCCTCTTTATAAGCCCCCCTCACACTGAGACCATCATTATTATGCTTTGCATGGAGTATTGAGGAGAGAAGGGAACTTTGCAAGATTTTCCAAGGAAATGGTCTGTGTCACTTACCAATTAAGCCTACTCCCACCAATGGAGAGTCACAAGTAACAAGAAAAACACTTTGGTCTCTCTCTCTCTCTCTCTCTCTCTCTCACATATATGCATGAGCATGTATATATGTATATATACACAAACATGTACATGGTATACAGCTATGTTGCAACATTACAATTCATAATGTTTTTTTCTCTTTTATTGTAATTTGTCTATTTCCCAATGTGCTCATTATAGGACAGCATCAATCAAAATAAAAGATAATTTGACACAGAGATAGAGTGAAGGAGAAAAACCATCATAGACAGGCAGGCCATGGCATGAACAATCGATACATAAGATTTTAAAAAGTAGAGAATGGCCTGTGTCTAGCTTTGTTCCAATCTCAAGCAGTTGTATGTCCAGAAATATAGTTAGGGGATGTAGAGGAAAGGTCCCTAGGAATTGAGAACTGGATCAACTGAGTCTGATGATTGTTTCTGCAAATTTTTTAACTTCTCAGAGTCTCAATTTCCCCATATGAGCATACTAATAACTATTTTACAATATTACTGTGAGGGTTATATGGCATGTTTCTAAAATATACAGTGTGAAGAATATTTTTTAGAGTGGTGGGTTCAAACCCAGCCCCGGCCAAAAAACTGCAAAAAAAAAAAAATGTTTTTAATGTTGTGCCTAAATTAGAGGTTCTCCAACTTTTGAATTTGACAATATCTTTTTATCCTTTTTCTTCTTCTTTCTTTTCTTTTCTTTTCGTTCTTTCTTTTTTTTTTTTGGTAAGATAGGGTCCCAGTCTGTCTCCCAACTAGTGTACAGCGGCATCAGCTTAGGTCACTGAAGCCCCAGACTCCTAGACTCAAGTGATTCTTCTGCCTTAGCCTCCAGAATATCTGTGACTAAAGGTGCACACCACCACACCAGCCTAAATTTTCTATTTTTTATAGAAACAGGGTCTTGCTCTTGCTCAGGCTGGTCTCAAACTCCTGGTCTCAAGTGATCCTCCTGCCCTGGCCTGCAAAAGTGCTAGTATTTTAGTATTTCAGGCATGAGCCACTGCCCCCAGCCTAAGAATACTTTTCCACACAGTATAGTAGTTGATAGAGAAAATATGTGGCAAAGAGCAATTATGTACCTCATACCTACTTGGGTGTCATACCAAAATAAATAATTAATTAGTTAACAAGTATTGATGGGGATGTAGAGAATTAAATATGTAATTAACATATGATCTAGCAATTCCAAGCCTAGATATATACCCCAAAGAATTGAAAACAGGGACTCAAATAAATAATTGTATGTCAGTGTTCATAGTCGAATTATTCACAATAGCCAAAAGGTAGAAACAACCTAAATGCCCATCAACAGATAAATAGACAGGGCCAGGCACAGGCTCACACCTGTAATCCTGCCAGTCTATGCTGGGGGGAGGGGTGGGCAAAGTGAGACTCCGCCTCAAACAAACAAACAAAACCAGATAAGTAGATAAACACATGTAGTATATCCATACAATGAATTATTATTTAGTCATAATAAGGTTTGAAGTTCTGATACATGCCACTACATGGATGATCCTTGAAAACATTCTGCTAAGTGAAATAAGTCAGACACAAAATGATAAATATTGTTTCATTCCCCTAACACAAAACATCTCGAATAGGCAAATTCGCAACCAGAAATAGATAAAAAGTTATCTGGAGCTGTAAGGAGGGGAAAGCAGGGAGCTACTTAATGAATACAGAGTTTCTGTTTGAAATGATCAAATAGTTTTGAAAATAGATGATGGTGATAGCTGATTAGTATTGTGTTAATTATGTGAAGGTAATTAATGTCCCTGAATTGTACACCTAAGATGGTTTACTATATTTTGCTGTAGATCATGTGCACTTTTTTGCTCAAAATTCTGAGGAAAAAATAAGAATACACATTGTTCATCTGTAGTACAGCTTAAGAGTGGGGGAGCCCTGCAGGCCTGCCAGGGCCACCACATACTCCCACCTGGGTGTCCTGCGTGCATGGGGTTACAGTCAAGAAGGATCCAGGATCCAGTGGGAATGGGTCAGAACGCCTCTGCCAAGCATGATGATTAGGGGTGAGGGCAGTGGCAGGGCTAGTGAGGTGGGCGTGGCCATGCTGCCTGAGGGCCAAGGCCCCAGGGACCCGGCTGGATGCCTATGGGGTGAGCAGCCTCAAAAGCTCCTGCCCACCATCCATGTGTGTGGCCATCTTGGCTGTGGACCACAACATGTCCGGAAGTGTGCTGGGGAGAGATAGAAGGGGCAAACTTCACAGAGCAGATGGTTTTACCAGGGGAGCATTATCTATCCTCCTACCCCCCACCAGATGTGTCTCTCCCAGCTGAAAGTGGGCCACTTTTTCAAGGGAGGTTTTTGGGAAAGTTTGGGACAAAAACATGGGGTGCACATTATACATGGGGGTCAACTATACACAGCAATGCATGGTAAGTGGCTAGGCACTGTGGCTCATGGCTATAATCCTAACACTCTGGGAGGAGGCTGAGGGAGGTGGATTGCTGAGTTGAGGAGTTTGAGATTAGCCTGAGCAAGAGGGAGACCCCATCTCTACTAAAAGTACAAAAATTAGCCAAGCCTGTTGGTACACCTCTGCTACTGGGGAAGCTGAAGCAAGAAGTTCTCTTGAGAGGAAGATTTTGTGATTGCTGTGAGCTATGATGATGCCATGGTACTCTAGCCTGGGCAACAGAGTGCAAATCTACTAAGAGAGAGAGAGAAAGAGAGAGAGAGAGGAGGAAGCTGCTGTAAATTCAGCAATATCTCACATATAAATATCAGACATTATATATTGATTATTTAATCTTTATATGGATTTGTGAACCACTTATATATGCCTCCCATCCAACCCCCCACCTATACCCAATAAAGAACCATAGATATAAATCATTTAATGTAGTATAAAAGTTACATCTCGAATGTCTGCATAACAGACATTATTCACTTTATGGTGAGAACAGTCTTTGCTCTTGGAATTTGGTACAAGGCTTTATACATGGCAGACATTTATTAAATGCTTCCTAAATAAACTAAATGAGTCTCTGTAGTACAATATCCAGGCACCAGTTCATATAAGCCAATTACGGTTTTTACCAATGAATGAGTATGTGTATAAGTGTGCGTGTGTATGTGTGTGTGTTGGGTAAAGCAGGAAGTAGGTGAGGAACATTATAAAAAACAGAAAGGGCCTGCCCCTGAATCCTGGCTAATTACTTCCATTCAGGAGAAGCACCAAAGATGAAGTAGGCTGGCACTTGCCCCTTGCTGATTCCTGCAGGTACAAAGGGAGGATTACTGCTGATGTGACAGAGATGGGCCATGCTGCACATGGCACTCAGATAAACAGGTCTTGAGCCTCCAGAGTTGTCAGCCTAGTTCCTTTCATGAACCTTAAAACTGAATCAGAGAGAAAACAAAGAGGGGTCACTCTTGAGATCTGCAGTTCCTGCCATTGCCTGAGGTAAATATGAAGCATCTGGGAGAAACAGAGCCTATATTCAAAAGTTTACATAAACTGAACAGGACAAGGAAGTGGGGAGGGGTGGCTGGAGATGTTCCAGAATTTAAAAAAGGAGAGAGACTATCCTTTCGAAATAGATTGACAGCTTCTATTATTCACCATTCACCATTCAATAACAGTTAATGGATCTAAATGTCTTATGATGTCACCAGCATAAACAATAACAAACATTACTTCAAAAACATTCCTCTTTTCTTCAGTCTTCAAAAATTAACCAAAATGACAAACTGAATTCTTTGGCCTAAATGGGTTTTCTTTTTCCCCTGGAACATGCATGTGAAATTCATTCAAACAAAACATTTTGTTGATTAATTTTATGAATTTCATTTATGTTATATTTGTTATGAGTACATAATAGTTTCTAGGGTACATGTGATGTTTTCATAACAGACATACAATGTGAATTCATCAAACCAGGGTAATTGGGGTACCCATCATGTCAAATATTTAACATTTCTTTGTATTAGGAACATTCCAACTCCATCCTTCTAGTTATCTTAAAATATACTCTGATTTATTGTTGATTACAGTCACCTTATTGTGCTTTCAAATATTTTTAATTTTATCTAACTATATTTTTGCACCTATTAACCATTCCCATTTTATCCCCTTTGGAAGCCATCACTCTACTCTATCTACAGGAGATCTTTCTTTTTTTAATACTTCACTCTCATATATGAGTGAGAACATGCAAGATTTGTCTTTCTGTGCTTGGATTGTTTCAATTAACATAATCTTCCCCAATTCCATCCATGTTGTTGCAAATAGCAGAATTTCATTCTTTTGTGGCTATATAATATTCCATTGTTTATAGGTACCACAATTTCTTTAATCCATTCATGCACTAATGGACATGTAGATTGATTCTAAATTATGGCCATTGTGAATAGTGCTGTGACAAGTACAGGAGTGCAGATATTTTTTCAACATACTGAATTCCCTTAATTTGGATGGATACCCAGCAGTGGGATTACTGGATCATATGGTAGTTCCATTTCCAGCTTTTATTTTTTTTTCCATTTCCAAAACATTTTCTTTCTTTCTTTCTTTCTTTCTTTCTTTCTTTCTTTCTTCCTTCCTTCCTTCCTTCCTTCCTTCCTTCCTTCCTTCCTTCCTTCCTTCCTTCCTTTCTCTCTCTCTCTCTCTCTCTCTTTCTTTCTTTCTTTATTTTTATTAAATCATTGCTGTGTACATTAATGCATTTATGGGATACAATGTGCTGATTTTATATACAATTCGAAATACTTACAGCAAACTGGTAGCCTTCACCTCACTTTCTTAATTATTGTATTAAGACATTTATACTCTTGAGGAAGCTTCATACTGTTCTCCATTGTGATTACATGAATTTATATTCCTACCACCAGTATAAAACAGCCCCCCTTTCTCCACTTCCTCACTGGCATTCACTATTGCCTATCTTTGGATAAAAGCCATTTTAACTGGGAAGAGAAGATATCTCATTATAGTTTTGATTTGCATTTCTCTGATGGCTAATGATGTTGAGCATTTTTTCATTTACCCATTGGTCATTTGTATGTCTTCTGTTGAGAAATGTCTATTTAGATCATTTGCCCATTTTTTAATCAGATTATTATTTTTTTTTTTCTATTAAATGTTGAGAGCTCCTTATCTAATCTGGTTGTCATTCCCTTCTCATATGAGTAATTGGCAAATATTTTCTCCCATTCTGTAGGTTGTCCCTTCAGTTTGTTGATTGTTTTCTTTGCTTTGTAGAAACTTTTTAGCTTTGTATGATCCCATTCATCCAATTTTGCTTTATTGCCTGTGCTTTGAAGGTATCAGTCAAGAAGTCCTTGCTAAGACTTTTGGTATCCATCCAAATTGAGGGAATTCAGTATGTTGAAAAAATATCTGCACTCCCGTACTTATCACAGCACTATGTCCTGAAGTATTTCCTAAAGGTTATCTTTAGGAGTTTCACAGTTTCAAGTCTTAGCTTTAAGTCTTTAATCCATTTTGATTTGATTTGTACATATAATAAAAGACAATTATCTAGTTTCATTTGTATTTGGATGTCTAATTTTCCCAGCACTATTTATGAAAGAGACTGTCTTTTCTCCTAAATATATTCTTGGCAACTTTGTCAAAGATAAGTTCACTGTAGATGTGTGGATTTATTTCTGGGTTCTTTATTTTGTTCCACAAGTCATGATAAAATTTTTATGCCAATATCACAGTATTTTGGTTCCTATGGCTCTGGAGTATTATTTGAAGTCAGGCAATGTGATTCCTCTAGTTTTGTTCTTTCTGCTCAGGATGGCTTTGGCTATCCTGAGTTTTTTGTGTTTCCATATAAATTTTAAGGTTTTTTTTTTTTATTTCTGTGAAGAATGCCAATAATATTTTGATGAGGATTGGAATCTGTAGATTGCTTTAGGTTGTATGGACATTTTTACGATATTAATTCTTCCAATGCATGAACATGGAATATATTTCCACATTTTGTGTTCTTTTGAATTTTTTAATCAATGTTTTATAGTTTTCATTATAGAGTTTCATTTCTAGGGTTAAGTTTATTCCTATATGTTTTATTTTATTTGTACCTATTAGAAATGAGAGTACATTCTAGGTTTCCTCTTTAGATTGCTTACTGTTGGCATATATAAATCTAGTATGGGTCTGCCATATGTGGCTTTTATATGTTAAGTTCTTTTCTATTCCCAATTATTTAAAAAATTTTATCTTGAAAGAATGTAGAATTTTATCAAAAGTTTTCAATATCAATTGCAATGGTTATATGGTTTTTTTCCTTCATTGTGTTGATACAATGTATCACATTGATTGATTTGTGTGTATTGAAACATCTTTGCATCCAGGGGTGAATCCCACTTCATCATGATAAACAATCTTTTAAATGTGTTATTGAATTTGATTTGCTATTATTCTGTTGAGGATTTTCATATCTATGTTTGTCAGAGATATTGACCTATAGTTTTCTCGTTGTGGTGGTGGTCTCTTTGGGAGTATCCATTCCTCCTCGATTTTTTGGAATAGTTTAAGTAAGATTGGTATTGGTTCTTCTTTGAATGCTTGGTAGAATTTCACTGTGAAGTCATAAGATCCTGGGATTTTCTTTGATGGAAGATTTTTATTACTTCTTCTATTTCATTATTTGTTATTGGTTCATTTAGGTTTCGAATTTCTTCCTGATTCAATCTTGGCAGGTTGTATGTGTCTTGGCATTTATCCATTTCTGCTAAGTTTTCCATTTTATTTGCATATGCTTGTTCTTTGTAGTCTCTAATGATCCTTTGGATTTCTGCTGTATCAGTTCCCTGAATTACCAGGCAAAGCCATTCTCTTTCCACATTCACTGTGCTGGGCTGCTGAAGTTGAGAAAGGAATGACATGGGGACACCCTCAGGACCATTAGCACAAAGTCACACCTGAAGCCATACCAGTCTTACCCAACCCCCGTGGTGAGTGTTGCCTGGCTACTTCTGATGTTTACACAAAGCTAAAGGGATCTTTAATCAGTAGGTGGTGAATCCTATCAGAGCTGGGTCCTTCCCCTCAAGGCAGCATGCTTCCTTCTTGCTCAGTGAGGGTCCAGAAGTACCATTCAGGAGGTAACGTCTGGACTCAGAATGCTTCAGAAGTCTGCTTGGTATTTTATTTTATTTTATATTTTATTTTATTTTATTTTATTTTATTTTATTTTATTTTATTTTATTTTATTTTATTATTTTATTTTATTATTTTATTTTATTTTATTTTATTTTATTTTTTATTGTTGGGGATTTATTGAGGGTACAAGAAACCATGTTACACTGGTTGCATTTGTTGGGTAAAGTCCCTCTTACAATCGTGTTTTGCCCCCAAAAGGTGTGGCACACACCAAG
>CAUYRH010150864.1:0-10985 GCA_963574655.1 Perodicticus potto
CACCCTGGATAGAGTGCTGTGACATCACAGCTCACAGCAACCTCCAATTCCTGGGCTCAAGCGAGTCTCCTGCCTCTGCCTCCCAAGTAGCTGGGACTACAGGCACCCGCCACAATGCCTGGCCATTTTTTGGTTGCAGCCGTCATTGTTTGGCAGGCCCAGGCTGGATTCGAACCCGCCAGCTCAGATGTACGTGACTGGCGCCTTAGCCCATTGAGCCACAGGCGCCAAGCCTGTAGGTGTGATTTCATTGTGTTGATTTTTCCTCTAGTCTTTCACAGGTTTGTGCTATGAACTAACATATGCTATAAATATTGATGAAAATAAATTTATTAACCACCTGCCAAATGGTAACAATTATTTTTCTTATTTTATTAATTATAAGGAAATATATGCCATTAAATAATTCAAATTATACAGATCTTCAGAAAGTGAAGGGCGGCACCTGTGGCTCAGTGAGTAGGATGCCAGCCCCATATATACCAAGGGTGGCGGGTTCAAACTGCAACAAAAAAATAGCTGGGCATTGTGAAGGGCAAAGTAGTCCTAGATACTTGGGAGGCTGAGGCAAGAGAATCACCGAAGCCCAAGAGTTAAGAGATTGCTGTGAGCTGTGATGCCATAGCACTCTACTGAAGGTGGCAAAGTGAGACTCTCTCTCTAAAAAAAAAAAAAAGAAAATGAAAGTCTCCCTTTTCCTCCAAAGTCATTCCATTTATAAAAGAAACAATTGTTAACAGGTTGTTATTTATTTTTCCAAATACTTTCTACAAAGTATTGTTTAACATTAATCATATAATTCTACATTGTTTTTCTTAAATTTATCATTTTCCAAGCTATGTATAATTGACACCTTTTTATACCAGTGCACAAAATTCTTATTACTATTTTATATTTTTTTGAGACAGAGTCTCACTATGTCACTCTCAGTAGAGTGCCAAGGTGTCACAGCTCACAGCAACCTCAAACTCTTGGGCTTAAGGAATTCTCTTACATCAGCCTCCTAAGTAGCTGGGACTACAGGTTCCCACCCCAAGGCCCAGCTATTTTTGCTGTTGTTTTTGTGGTAGTTGTCATCGTTGTTTAGCAGGCCCAGGCCGAGTTCGCACTTGCCAGCACCAGTGTATATGGTCAGCGCCCTTACACTGAGCTGTGGGCACCGAGCCTCCCTCACTGTTATCAATGTTTGCAAGGGGATCCATTCAGTCAGCTGGGAGGGCTAAGACTTTATTTTAGTTCACATCTTTGAAAATTCTGTAGTAAATAACAATTTTGTTGGCTACTTATCATTGGTTAAACTTACTTTTTAAAAAAATAGAGGCCTTTGTAACAAATAGCTCATTCGCTTTTGTTTCTGTTTGCAGATTTTGCAAGGCTGAGGTCACTAGTAAGGTCTAGTTCAGGGACCCTTCAGTTCTGGTCTCCATTTTAGTTTAACAGTTCTTTCCCATCTCAAGTGTAACTTAGAAATTTTATTTACTTTCTTTTTTGCACATGTAGACACTTGTAATTGAAGGCATATCCTGGTTTCAAACTGATTTGTAATATCTCATTATTGAATTGCTGCCATTTACTGCAATAATAAAGTAGTATCTCACAACTCTAACAAGAGCTGTGTGTTCTGAGCTGGTCACAGGGAGGACGAAGCAGAAGTGAAGAGGGAACAGCTCTGTACTCCACACAAAGAAATTTATTTCAGTTAAAACAAATTTAACAAGGATGAAATGAATAATTATATAAAATTTAAAAGTTAAAAACACAAATATTTATTTACCCTGTGTAATATGAAAATATTAGGCAAAGAACAAAAAACTTAGTACCTGCACTTGTAGCTCATTGGTTAGGGCACCGGCTACACGTACCAAGGAGGGATGGTTAAAACCCGGTCTAGGCCTGCTAAACAACAACAGCCAGGTCTTGTGGCAGGGGCCTACAGTTTCAGCTACTTGGGAGGCTGAGGTAAGAGAATTGCTTAATCCCAAGAGTTTGAGGTTGGTGGGACCTGTGACGCCTTGGCACTCTATGGCGGGCTACGTAATAAGACTGTCTCCAAAAAAAAAAAAAAAGAAAGAAAGAAAAGAAAAAAAAGTTGAAAGAAGAAACTTTAATTTTTCCTACATAAAAATTAAGTATATTTGCATGGCAAAATATCGCATGATTCCAGTTGTAAAAAGGCCAATAAAATATATGAATAAAATATAACAATATGTAAGCAAAGAAAAATACCTATATTAAATTTAATATTAATTCTACAATATTTATTCTACAATAAAATCAGATCAGATCAGGAGAGCCAAGGTGGTGGTCTATTTGAAGCCCCTTTTCAGCCTCTTCTGGCAAAAGTCAGGAGAAACACATGCTGGCTGGCCATTCTGACTGCCCAGGTCAGAGACAGCACTGTGAGGGCATGGAGCAACTGCATCAAACACCAGGAGCAGAGAGAAGTAGGAAGGGAAGGCAACAGCGGAAATAAGAGAAGAGAAGGTCAGAGGCACAGAGGAGAGACCCCACATGGGAATGCAATATGGTCTGGGCTGCTGGGAGCCTGCACCTTCGCACCACATCCCTCTGCCTGGTTGGGCCAGAAGCCTGTTTCAGATCAGCCTCCCTGGATGGGTGAGCACACAGAAGATGGACCGGATGGCAGAGGTAAACAAGTGACAGTGGGCTGTCCCCCACTATCAGATACACCTGCTGGTCTTGACCCTGCCCATGGCTCCTTTGTGCCAGAGCTTGTGATTTGTAGCCAAGGCTCTCTTGATGTGCAGGCAGAGAAGGGTGTGGGGAGGGGTGAGAAGAGGACTCTGCCAGACACCTTGCACTGTGAAGCCAGTGGCCCACTGCCTCACTTCAATGAGGCACAAGAAGTCTGTGGAGATTAGGGTCCCACTGTGCTTGTGATATAGGTCAGTCCCACAAGGTGCAGATTCCCAGAGGCCCTAAATAAATGTGTCCAGACCTCCAGCCTTCTGATTTTATTTGCTGTGCTGCCAGTGCAACCTCTGTCCCCCTGGTTTGCGTCACCACAGCCAGATCAATCCTTGATCTCCCGCAGGCCTCCTTGGGCTCCCCCACCGTTCCTATTCAGGTAACTGAGCCTTGGTTTCTCCTTTAGTGACATCGCTAGAGTGCCCTGTCCATGACTAGATTTTGTGGGCTGTCCCAAAGCATCTGGCATCCCCCTCAGGCCTGAAGCGCCACTCGCCAAATTCTAAGTGTTCTCCCTGGCCCACATGCCCAACCCAGAGCCTCATCAGAGGAAAGCTGGAACCTTTTGTCCAATTTCAAGTTGACAAGCTGTTGAAAATCCTCAGAGAGCAGAACTTGATGGTTCACTGCATCCAACAGCTGCTATTTCATTTTTTAAAGTAAGCTTATTTTTATTTGCAGATTACACAGTAGAAATTACATGAAGAAATTACCAAAGAATCAACTCCATAAAATAAAAGTATTGGAACTAATAAGTAACTTAGCAAGGTTGTAGGACATAAAATTGATATTAAGTAATAATGGTACAAATCCTGCTTCATTTCTATATGCTTTTTCTATCCTTGATTTATGACACAACTTAGCCCCAATGAATGATTCCTCAACCACCCATTTAAGTTGGATTTTAGAATAACTTGGATTTTAGAAATTTAAATTTACACAATTACCCACAGAATAATTATCTCCCCATTCTCATTACTTTTGCAGAGTTCTCCAAAGATAAGAACAATTAATTATCCATATTATCATTGTTTTTTGTTTTATGTAATTTTTGTGTGTTTACTTATTTTTTTTTATTTTTTCAGGTTAATTTGAAGGTACAAAGAGTTTCTTTATTGGGTTACAATGTTTGCATTTCTTAGGTAGCATCTCTCTTATAATTGTGCCCTGCCCTCAAGAGGTGTGCCATACACATTATGCCCTTTAAGTAACAGTACACCCTTCCCCGTCCCTTTTCCTCCCTCCCCACTCTCATTCCCCTGTCTCTGCCCCACCACCATGAATTCATTTCAGTTTTCTCTTATGTGTGCATATATTAGATCATTTACTGGCTTCATATTAGCATTGAGTACATCAGATTGTGGCTTCTCCATTCTTGTGATATTTTACAAAAAGCAATGTATTCCAACTCCATCCAGGTTAATAAAAAAGATGTAAAGTCTTCACTTTTTAAATGGCTGAATACTATTCCATGGCATACATATACCCCAGTTTGTTAATCCATTCTCGTATTGGTAGGCACTTAGGTTGTTGACACATTTTGGAGATTGTAAACTAATCTGCAATAAACGATCTAGTGCAAATGTCCTTATGATAAAATGATTTTTTTCTTCTGGGTAGATGCCTAGTAGTGGGATTGCAGGATCAAATGGGAGGTCTAATTTGAATTCTATGAAGCTTTTCCATATTTTTTTCTGAAGAGGCCGTATCAGTTTTCAGTTCCACCAACAGTGTAAAAGTATTCCCTTCTTTCCACATCTGCAGCTTTGAGACTGTGATGTGGGATATTCTCACTGGGATTAGGTCATATGTCAGGGTGGTGTTGATTTGAATTTCTCTGATGATCAGGGATGATGAGGCTTTATCAACTCTTTGTTAGCCATTCACATGTCTTCCTAAGAGAAGGTTCTGTTCACATCTAATGCCAGCAGTACATGAGATTGTTTGCTTTTTTGTTGACTGAGTTCTCTGTAGATCTACTTATCAACCCTTTGTCATATTCACACCATCCAAATATTTTTCTCTCATTCTGAAAGTTGTCTTTTTGCTTTACTTCTTCTGTCCTTAGCTGTACAGTTTTCCAGTTTAACTAAGTCCCATTTGTTTATTTTGTTGTTGTTATTGTTGAGATGGCCACTGAAGTCTTTCTCTTAAAATCTTTCTCCAGTCCAACATCAAAACTCAATCAAGAGTTTTTCCCACCCTTCTTTCAAAGATTTTTATCATTTAATGTTTTAGATTTAAATCTTTTATCCATCTTGAGTCAATTTTTTAAGTGGTGAAAAGTGAGGGTCCGGTTCCAGTCTTTTGTATGTGGTTATCCAGTCCTCCAGCACCATTTTTTGAATAGGGATTCTTTTCCCCACTATGCTTTTGTTCGGTTTGTCAAAGATCAGATGACAATTAGGGACTCTTCATCTCTTGGCATTCTATTCTATTCCATATGTCTATGTCTCTATTTTTGTGACAATATCATGCAGTTTTGATCACAATGGACTTGTAATATAGCCTGAAGTCCAGTAGAGTGATGTCTCTGGCTTTGTTTCTATTACTAAGAATAGCACTGACTATGTAAGGCTTTTTTCTGCTTCCATATTAAATGAAGTGCTGTTTATTCCAGTTCTTCAAAGTATGATGTTGTTTTGGTGCCCACAGCTCAATGAGTAGGGCACCAGCCACATACATCAAGGGTGAGGGGTTCAAGCCTAGCCTGGGACTGCTAAACAATGACAACTACAGTAACAACAACAAAATAACAGCTGGACATTCTGCCAAGTGCCCGTAGTGCCAGCTACTTGGGAGGCTGAGGCAAGAGAATCGCTTAAGCCCAAGAGTTTGAGGTTGCTGTGATGCCATGGCACTCTACCAAGGGCTACGTAGTAAGACTGTCTCAAAAACAAAAAAATATGGAAATTAAGGTTCCAGATATAATAAGTTTGATAATGATCTGACTTTAATAAAAGAATGTTACCTTGTATTATCAGCATGGACCTAATGTAGTCACAAACACAAAAAATCTTAATTATGGAAGAGGGAAAAGAAAGAGAAAATATCTGAGTTATGCTTTCTTCTTAGTATATTCAAGTTGTATAACAAAATTATCCTAGACTGAGTAGCTTAAAACAAAAGAAATGTATTGGTCACAGTTTTGGAAGTTGAGAAGTCCAAGATCAAAGAAAGCACTGAAAGACAAAGACAAGACACCCAGATTCGGCTTAGAGCCTATAGCTCAGCCGTTAAGGTACGGGCAAAAACTAGGGTTGGCAGTTCAATCTCAGCAGGGGCCTGCTAAACAACAACAACTACAACAAAAAAAATAGCCAGGCATTGTTGCGGTTGCTTGTTGTCCCAACTACTTGGGAGGCTGAGGCAAGAGGATCAATCAAGCCCAAGATTTTGAAGTTACTAGGAGTGATGCCACAGCACACTATCGAGGACGACATACTGACACTCTATCTCAAAAAAGAGAAAGAAAAGATGCCTAGATTCCTAAGCAGCCTGAGAAGTATCAGAATGAGATTCAGTAATTAGAATTGTTCACAGCTTCACTAGAGCATTCACTGGATCAGATGAATGTGGGGTGACAAGGTAAGTATTTGACCAGACTACAGTGACTTAGGTATTAGGGGTGGAATCCCTAAAGACTGTGTGACATATAATTGCACCACTGGATCCCAAGATACCACTGGAAAAAAAACAACAAAGCAACGCCATAAGTGTTTCCAGGAATGAGGCAAGCAGGGGAAGGTCAGAGCCACTAAATCTAAATGGGAGACAACAGATAACAAAGGAGCACCCGGCTTTGCGGACTGCAGCTGTGGTTGCATCAGGACTGACTTGCTGAGATAGCTGCTGTACAAAATACTGAGTGTTAAAGGCAGGGGGCGTTGGCTCACACATGAAATCCTAGCACTCTGGGATGTCAAGGCAGGTGGATTGTCTGAACTCAAAGGTTCAAGACCAGCCTGAGCCAGAGCAAGACCCCAGCTCTCTAAAAATAGCCAGGCATTGTGATGAGCACCTGTAGTACCAGCTACTTGGGAGGCTAAGGCAAAAGGATAGCTTAAGCCCTAGAGTTTCAGATTGCTGTGAGAAAAAGTGAAACTCTGTCTCCAAATAAAAAGGGAAAGAAAATGCTGAGTGTGTTTGTAGCCACACTGCCAACCCTGAACACAGACTACAAGATTCTCCATTAATCTTCCTTTTAGTATTATGGATACTTTTGTGTTACAACATCCCCATCTAACAATTTTTCCCCTTTAAAATACTAAAGAATAATAATAATAATAAGGGTTAATTCATTTCTGGGTCCACAAACTCAAATTCCCAAAATTATTTTCACAGTAAATATACTGGATTTAAGATAAAATATTAGCAAATGATAATATTTGAATACAAATGTAAATAAATAAAATTAGAAATCTAAAAGCCTAAATATATAATAAAGGCCTGTTTCATTACAATTGAACACTTGGTATCACTTACTTATCACTGTTCACAAACTCCTTTAAACCCTTTACAAACATTTCCACTGCTTCCAAATTGGAACTGGCAGCCTCTCCACCTATAACAAAACTATGGATCCTGGTTCTTTTCTTCAAGTTCTAAAACCATCCCCAACTGGCTTTAAGTTCCTCCTTTTGAGCCCGAGCATCAGGCAGCCTTTCACTAAATCATTATGGAGGACCTTGGCTTTTTCACAAATTATCATCTCAGAAATCACCTCACCAGCCAGCTGCTCTTTATTAATTTGAATTAAGAGGAATTTTTTCATCTCTTCTATACTTTTTGATCTCCTAGAGGTCAGTGTCAGAACTCATTTCACTACATCAGCCACTTTGACACACAGACCTTGGAACGGGAGAAGATATTTCCAGGTTATGTCTCCGACAAAGGTTTAATAATCAAAATCCACAGAGAACTCAAACGTATTAGCAAGAAAAGAACAAGTGATACCATCTCAGGGTGGGCAAGGGACTTGAAGAGAAACTTCTCTGAAGAAGACAGACACACGGCTTACAGACATATGAAAAAATGCGCATCATCCTTAATCATCAGAGAAATGCAAATCAAAACTACTTTTGGATATCATCTAACTCTAGTAAGATTAGCTCACATCACAAAATCCCCAAACCAGGGAGGCACCTGTGACTTACCGAGTAGGGTGCCGGCCCCATATACTGAAGGTGACAGGTTCAAACCGAGCCTCAGCCTAACTGCAAAACAGAAAAATAGCCAGGCGCCTATAGTCCTAGCTACTCACGAGGCTGAGGCAAGAGAATCGCCTAAGCCCAGGAGTTGGAGGTTGCTGTGAGCCATGTGACACCACGGCACTCTACCGAGGGCAAAAAATTAAGACTGTGTCTCTACAAAAAAAAAAAAAAAATTCCCCAAACCAGAGGCGTGGATGTGGAGAAAAGGGGACACTTTTACACAGTTGGTGGGAATGCAAACTATACGTTCCTTTTGGAAAGATGTTTAGAGAACACTTAGGAATCTAAAAATGGATCTGCCATTTGATCCTATAATTCCTCTACTTGGTATATATCCAGAAAACCAAAAATCACATTATAACAAAGATATTTGTACCAGAATGTTTACTGCACCCCAATTAATAATTGCTAAGTCATGGAAGAAGCCCAAGTGCCCATTGACCCACGAATGGATTAAGAAATTGCGGTATATGTATACCATGGAATATTAAGCAGCCTTAAGAAAAGATGAAGATCATGTATGAAGATCATGTTTACATGGATGGAGCTGGAACATATTCTTCTTAGCAAAGTATCTCAAGAATGGAAGAAAAAGTATCCAATGTACTCAGCCCTACTATGTAACCAAATTATAGCTTTCATATGAAAGCTATAACCCAATTATAGCCCAATAATATGGGGAAAGGGGATGGGGAGGGGTGGAGAGAGGGGAGGATGGGTGGAGGGAGGGTAATTGGTGGGTGCATCTTGCAAGGGTACATGTGAAATTTACTAAATGTAGAATATAAATGTCTTAACACAATAACTAAGAAAATACCGTGAAGGGCATGTTAACCCGTTAGATGAAAATATTTCAAATTGTATATAAAAAAAGCACATTGTACTCCACGATTACATTAATGTACACAGCTATGATTTAATAAAAAAAAGAAAAAAAGAAACAAAACAAAAAGTCACACAAACAGGCACAAAAGAATACAATTAGCAACGAAAATCACACAATATGCTTTCACTGCACCTTCTGACAACAAACTGAAATACAAAGCTTATGATTGCCCTGAGCACTGGGGAAACATACGCACAAAAATGTACTAACAGTACACTGGGCACTTAAATTCCAAATCAGTGACCAGATCTAGGGCAAAATTGGCTCAAATTTTTCAACTGGATTCCAAGTTGTTAGAGTTCTAGGGTGTTAGGATTCTGGGGGTGATACTGTACTTTCTTCATTTAAATTTATGTTAACATTGTGGTAAAATATACATAAAATTAACCTTTTAACCATTTTTAACTGTACATTTCACAGCACTTAAGTACATTTTTATTGTTTTGTAACCATCTTCTGTATAAATAAGAACACTTCTTCATCTTACAAAATTGAATCACTGTACCCCTTAAATAACAGCTCTTTTTTCTCACCCCTCTAGCCCTTGGGATCCCATATCCTACTTGGTATTTCTATAAACTTAACTACTCAAAGTACTTCATATGAATTGCATCATACAGGAAAGCAAAGAAATCATGAGGAAGAATAATACATAACACATTGCATATGTCTTTTAAATTAAATTTAAAACTGAGATCAATAATAGATACTGATTATAGACAAATATACATAAAAGTGAAAAAGGGATTGAAAAGGCACATTCAATTTGTGGGAATTATGCCTCAACAGAGCAGTAAGGCCCTCACCTCCATCAAAGGGTTGGTGAATAGTGGAACCAGGTACCCAGATAAACTATCTGAATCCCAGATCCCACACTAATTCCAAATTTTACAGTGTCTCTGCCTCCCAGGCACTGAATTACCTCTAAGATTTCTCATGGCTGTTCTGGGATTTGAGGGTGCTACTGGCCTACTGAAACTGAGAGAGGATACCTGAGAAGGGTGAGGTCTGGTAGAACAGGTTTTGTCAAGGAGAGCACAAGAATACACTTGCAGGGTCCTGTCCATGGTGACTCAGCCCTTAGGAATTTGTAACTTCCTGGAACTTGGAAATTTCCAAGTTCTGTGAAATCCTGTAGTTCTGTGGGGGCTGGACTAGCATCTCCTGCTTGATTCAAACTGGCCAAGGAGAAGGGTACCTGTGGGGTGGAACTTCTTGACTGTCAATAAAGAGGGAAAGATGAAGCTAGATGGGGAGTGCGGCCATTTGGAATTCTATGCTGTAAGCTCCCAGCTGGTGAACAAAGCCCTTCCTCTTATAAACATGGTGTTTGGGTGCTCTTTCTCTCCGTTGGGCCTTGTCTTCCTGCAACAGCATGAATTCATGAATTCATGAATGAATGCATGAACCAACCCACCCAGGAAAGAGTGAACTTGCCAATCTCTAACCCTCTGACCCTTCAAATTCCCATCCACCTTTACCCATGTGCCGACTCCTTTCTCGGGCTCAGCTCATTCACACTTGGCTGGAAACAAAGGCACCTTTGGGGCTCAGCTTGCTCGCACCTGGGTGGAAATAAAGGCCACATTGCCCACACAGAACCTGGACTCCGATTTCCTTTCATTCATGTCTCAGAATAATCTTTTCTTTTCGGTCCTTGACCTCTCATTTTTGGTGCCAAGAACCCAGGAGAAGCCTCCTTAGGGGGCTGAGATATACCCTGTAAGACGGAAGTAGATGGACTCTTGTTCCAACAAGATGAAGGGAAATGGGGGGGACTCCTGACCACCCCCACCAAAAATTCATCAATTTAATGATGAGGTGAGCATTTGTCTGAACTTTTAGCTTTTCTTTCTTTTTCTCTATCCCACTCCTCTTTCCCTCTCCCTCCATCTCTGGGCCTCTTGAGTAGTCACATATAGCCCCTCTTTGAGCTTTTTTAAAGTTTTCTTTCTTTTCCTCACTCTGGGCAGAAAAATCCTGGTGGTCTGTGCCTCCTAAATCCAGTACTGGTCATGGACTAATCCCGGTGAGTTAGACTTGCCCATCCAGTGCATCGTGTGTGGGGCCACCTTCCCCGTGGGCCTGGGCCACTCTTCCAGCTGGCTAAAGGTCACACACAGAGGCCTGGTAATCTCCCTGATCCCAGCCTCCGACACCTCCTTCCTCCTCCTGCT
>CAUYRH010150865.1:0-25196 GCA_963574655.1 Perodicticus potto
AGTGATTAAGAAAATGCTATGAGGGCTATCTCTCACAGTACGATCAAAATGTTTCTGATTGTATATGAAGCACATTCTGCCCTATGATTGCACCAATGTACACAATTATGATTTAATAAAATTATTAAAAAAAAAAAATAAAGCCGAGGTATGGGCTTCAGATTGGAGCATGGACAATTCTCTGGCTTTTGACTCTATCCTGCCTCTTGTTTCCAGATGGCTTTTGTTACACTAATGCTCTTCTTAATATCTAAAATAAGTTTAATTTCCCTCTCCCTCAATAACCTTTTTTTCTCTTTGTCTAGTATTCCCATCTCAATAAATACCACAATCATTCACTCAGTTGCTCAACCCAGTCACTTTGGAGTTACCTTTGTCGCCATACTCAGGTCGTCAGCAGGTACTGTTTGTCCTTTCTTCAACATGCCTCAAGGAACTGACCAGGTCTCTTCATCTCTACTTCCCATAAACTTAATCCAAATCACTACTACCATCTTTTGCCTGGGTACTATAAGATTCCTTAATATTTTCTCAGCTTATGCTCTTTGCTTCCATAGAAACCTTTCTCCAAAGTTCGGTCTGACTTGAATCTTTACTTCTCAAACCTATCTTGCCCTCTCTCCTTACATACTTCTGTCTAGTTGTACCAATCTGTCGTTTTTTTTGAACCTGCTGTGCTTTTTATGGCTCAGAGTATTTCTCTACCCCTGGGCCTGAAATGTTCTTCCCTCTGCTCCTCAATGGCTGTCTTCTCACTTTAAGACCTCTGCATAGTTGTCACTTCCTCAGAGAGGATTTCCCTGACTACTTGATTCAAAGTGAATTTTTTCAGCCCTGTAATGTTCTATTCTCTTTTGTTTTGTTCCTGTCCCCCACAACATTTTTAGTCGTCTTCTTCACTAGACTGAGAAATTGGATATACAAATGGGTAATAGCCAGACCATTACCCAATAGAGCTCTGACTCACAACCTACAGGAACCTGCCCAGAAGACCAGTCCCCTTATCAGCAGTAAACAATACAGGAAGCCAAGCTGCTATAAATCAGACTTGCAGTAAGCCAGATTGTTATCTCAGGGGACAAGCTAGAAAGGTAACAATTGACCCCAAATGGCCTGGACTTGATTAATAACTGACAGATTCCCTATTTTTGTTTCTCCTTTCAATTCGAGACCAACCAGAGAAAACCAAATATGCTCCCTAACCAATCACATAGGATGTCCACTTCTAGTTATTTTCCCTACAGTTCCCCATGCCAACAGCCTCCAATCAGGGAATACCTGAAGTCTTCTCTCTTTCCCTATAACTTTCCTACTCTTCTGCTTGCCTCTGTGCTTCTGCCAAAATGCAAGTAACAGTGTGTGATTCCCTTGCAAGCTAGAGTAAATATCTTTGCTTTTCTCACTTGGCCAATCTTCATTTATTTTCATAAGTCTATATGATTGTATTATCAAGGGAAAAATGCCTAGAACCATAATAGTCACTTAGTAAATACTAGTTGCATAGTCAATCTCTCCCCAGCTTGACTTCAAATGTATTTGTCACTGCCTCCACTTTTACATACTGCAAGCATATTTTTCTCATCTAAATCTCTTTGTCTGTGATCATGGTACATTCTTTGCTATGATACTATGGATATCACTGACTTCCCCTTCTCTGAATTTATTCAGACCTCGTTTGGTCTTTAATTTCTTTCAGGTCTTACGGTACCCATTCTCCTGGGATTCATAGTTGAATATTTTTCTATCATTTGCAGTGTCCAAAACATGGTGCTGTAGTACAAAGAATATAGTTTCAATAGTTTACTTATAGCAACCCTGAGAAATAAATAATATTATTATTCTCATTTTTCAAATGAAAAAACTAAAACCAAGGCACAAAGAGACCAATTCTTTTGCCTGGAACAATGACTGAAGTTTGAATTCAGTTTGGCACAATATAAATAGCCAATAGCCATGTGTATTATATAAACTACTTTCCAGATGCTGTGCTTACAGTGGTTCTCAGTAACTGTTTCTGAAATTAATGAAATAACCAAAGTTGTTGCATAAGCAAAAGAGAGAAGGGAACATAACTCTTTAGGATGGCTCCAAAGGGTTAAATGGAGCAAGGGACTTGGTGACTAGATGAGCTCCATTATTGACCCCCAAAATTCTGCATTCTAACTCTAGGCTCCTGGGGTGACCTTAGGGCAAGTTGCTTTATCTCCAGGGCTGCTTTTTACCTCTTGTTACATTGTTGCTTTGACCTGTCTTAAGACTGGTTCCTGTGAAGTAATATGACAGAGGAAATGGCCTGAAAATAGGCAAAATATTTTTTGAGCTGTCTATTTAAAAACTTCCCATCATTGTGGGGAATTAAAAACCTGTAACCCTGCATGAGGCCAGTAATCAGAGGGACTGGGGACTATCCTGTGTTCTTTATACCACAGGAGATGACTCAATGGAATTGTCCAAGTGAGGTCACACGATTATCTTTGCTGGAGATGGGATGGATCAGAATCATCAACAATAATTAAACAGTAATAGCCTGAAGCTGAAAACCCTCATTTTAACAACTCTATATTTTTGCTTATAGAAAGGAAAATGGTACTTTAAGACTTCAGTCTGCCTTTTCCTCATTTAATGGCAAATTAATAGACCTCCCTTTCCTTCTCCTCAAACCACTTGTTCTTTTTCTTCTGATGTGGTCTCAGGAATAAGTGCTGAACTTCATAACTTTCTGAAAGGAGTAGCCTTATAAAAATAATAAGAAAATACCTAATCCCTCAATGTCCTAGTGACAGTTCAAGATTAATCCTGTGAGTTCCCCTGCTAATAGGCACCCAGTGGGAGTTCTATCTTTTACAACTTCTGAAAGGATGTGAACAGATAGAAATCTTTTTCTTTCAAAATTGTTTTCAGGTATCTGCCTTTAGGCCAGGCACAGTGGCTCACACCTGTAATCCTAGCCCTCTGGGAGGCTAGTCTGGTGGATTGCTTGAACTCAGGAGTTTGAGACCAGCCTGAGTAAGAGTGGGGGCATTGTGGTGGGTGCCTATAGTCCCAGCTACCCAGCAGGGTGGGTAAAGGATCATTTGCACCTCTAAGGAAAGATCATTTGTTTGAGGTGCTGTAAGCTATGATGCCACAGCCCTCTTTTCAGGGTGACAAAATGAGATTGTGTTTAAAAAAAGAAAATCGGCTTTTACAGAGTTCCTGAATAAACAGCAGGAGAATGAGCTTTAGGCCTCAACCATATCTCAAGGGAAGAGTCACAACTCCCAGGAAACTCCTGTCTCTGAGGAAAGGCAGGAGAGCCTACTTTTGGACTCTGACATCCTGCCACAGTTTCTGTTACCAACTGATAGTAAGCACTAATTTTTTCCTCTTTGTCCCCCTTAAAATCAGCAATCCACTTGGCCTCGCTTCTGGCACCTCTCTTCTCTGTCTTCGGGCTGGCACACCATCTCCCTGCTCTCTCCTGCCCTTTCTGTCTCTCTCTCCCTCTCTTTCTCTCTCTCTCTCCTTTAAAAAGATAAAACAAACTTTTTTACTTTTATATATCTTAATATCTGTGTGAGAAATTTTTCTGTACCCACATCGTGAGCTGCTAGTGAGTTTCAGACCCTCACACTTTTTTTTTTTTTTTTTTTTTGCTTTTATTTTCAGCTGGCTTTTACTTCTCAGTTTCCTTGGGGTTTTTTTGTTTGTTTGTTTGTTTTTCCATTGTCCTTCCTTGTAACGATGCGCGGGCGGGCCGTTTGCCTCCCAAGTAGCTGGGATTACAGGCGCTCGCCACTACGCCTGGCGGTGTTCTTTCCTGGTGGTAGAGACGGGGTCTTTTCTCTGGCTCACTCATGCTTCTGCTGGTCTCGAACTGTGAGCACTGGAAATCCACCCGCCTCAGCCTCCCACATCGCTGGGATTACGGACGTGAGCCACCATGCCCGGCCCAGACCCTCACACTTTTGATAACAAAACAAAACATTGACTGAGATATTTGATGATAAAAGCTAGCAGTTCTTTCCTTGAAGATATAGATCATCAATGTACATCAATTCAGCCACCTTTTTTAAGGTGCGGTTCTGAATGGTAATGCAGATGCCAACGCCAGGCACAGAGCATGTTCTTTGTAGTTTATAATAAGGAACCAGGAAACAGCCATTCAGTGAACATAGACCTTCCCCATCCCTGCTGCGTCAAAGCTAGGATTAATCACGGTTTCATGTAGCCTAGGTTCCCACATAATTTTGGGTATACATTCGGTGTAAGAGTTGGAAAACCTTTTTGACTGGCTAACCATGAGATGTGCTAACACCACTGTAATCATAAAAGTTGTCAAGCACCTATATCAGAAAAGATATGAAAGCACTTGGAAAGGAGGATTGGATTATCCAAACATGGTCTTTGTTCAAAAACGTCTTCGAGGGGGTCTAGGTAGCATCACATGTGTCCTGGAGAGCATGGAAGATTATGATGGGTGGTCATTACAATCCCATTGGCTGCTGCAATGAAGTCCCTGAGATTACCAGAGTACTGGCTCAAGGACATTCCCCAGGCTCAGCTCAGTCTGGACAACACTCCTTACCTTCCTCCTCTGGCTACTGTGTCAGCAATAAGCCTTCATGTATGCGGAGCTGCAAGGACATGATGGATGTGTCAATATTAATGAGAATACACCCAAAGTGACCTCAACTATTTAAAAATGTAAATATATATCATATATAACATGTACCTATGTGTATGCACCCTCACCAAGCTGTTAAAAAAATAGAATTCTGGGTACCTGTAATTTTAATTTTCCTTCCCCATATTTTCCCATACTTTTCAAATTTTCTGTTATGTATGTTAGAGGTGAGAATTCACCTTTGAACTGTTTCATGGAACTGGCTTGGTTCACCCAACAGAACTAGCAAGTTTGGCTGAGTCCAAAGGAGAGCAAGAAACTGGGGTAATAGAAACTGAGGCAGCTGGGACTCCATTATAGCAGAATAGAAGCAAAGTTTTTATATAAAGTGAAGAAAAATGAGTAAAGGAAACCGTAGATAAGCATAAGCTTTCCCAGAGAATGGAAAATGTCCTTTGAGTGAGGAAGGGGAGAGGCAATAAACCAATGTAAGTCCTTTCATCCCAACTCCCCCACATTCATCCATAAGCATCCTCAGTGGCTCCCCTCAGGCCTCATGCCTACTGTCATAATTTCACTGATTGTGAATTACCTCAGTTGTATATACACCCAATTTTATTAACCGTTATTTTACTAGTGATGGTATGACGTCTGCTAGTCTCGTGATGTTTATGGCAGCCATGGTGTGCATTGTTCTGTTTCAGAGATCCTTATCTTTCTTTTATGGGGGGACCATTATCTCTGTTTTATGGGGGGATCATTCACAGGCTAGAGGACATGGGTCACAAACTAGAAGTTATATTTCTCAGGAACAGCATGTACTTGGTTAACTGCTGGTCATACCCACCCCAAATTCCTCATTTTGCTTCAGGGCCCTTTCCAACTTTCTTGTCCAAAAGACCATAATCCTCTCCTGCCTCCCTGCAGCCCCTTTTGCCTCCTTCTATCCCTACACATTGCACATGAATTACTTTTAAATTTATAAAAAAACTATTGACCATATTAAAATACATTGCCACAGCAAGGCAATTTCCTGTTCAGAGTAGTCTCTGAAATACATTCTTACAGATTTTCAAGCATGCAGATTAAAAGCAAGCATAGGCTAAGAGACACACCAGTATATTTGTTTCCCTGAATACTTGGCTGGCAGCTCCCAGTTTAAGATGTTGTTGATTCAGTATTTCTTGATTCAAAAGGAGTGGAAAGTTACCACTAGTGATTGGAAAATGTTGTCAATGGGCATGGCATGGCAGATCAGTACCTTCCCCGTGTCTATTGTTTTCTCAGTGTCTATGTGGGGTTGCTAATCTCTCTCACTTGCTGTGCTGAAAAAGGGGAAAAGGAACGAACAGAAAGGACCCAAAACCCAAAAATGCAGGATGATTGCTTAAACAAAAGTACCTAACCAAAAGCTGCTAGGCACTGTCAGATCTGGAGGAGAGGTCATTTGGAAGGGCTTTTGATATTAAGCTGTCATGAAATTCCCAAGTTTTATCTCATTGATATTGTATACCAAGAGATGTGTTAGCAAAGAAAAAAAAATTAATCTATGTCTGGGATAAGGTCAGAAGTAGCTTAAGTGACAATTACTGATAATAAAAGGTAATTAGGACACCACCAATTATAATCAAAATAGAGTTATTGAAACTTAGATTTTTAAAACAAACTTGGAAAATATCCAGTCCAAATCTTTTGTTTACATAGGAGCAAAGGACAAAGAAAGCCCAAAGAAGTCTTATATTTTAGCTGAGGTCACACACTGAGCTTTGTAGAGCTGACCCTGTCACCAAGGTTATGGAACAGTCTGGTCTTTCAACCACGTAACACTGGCTTCCATCCCCAAGTTAATATTTCTTATAGAAAATGACATTACAGCTATAATTTTTAATGGTTTTCTGATAACATTTATTTAGTGTTGAAAAGGCCCTCTATTTATGTAGAAAATAAAGTAATGGAAAATCAATGGTTATAATCCAAATTTCACATAATTGATATACCCTTTACAGTTTAGACCATAAAACTCCATGGACTAAGATACTTAATATCATGTACAAGCAGCACACCCAATTTATCAAGTTTTGTTTGTAGTGATTGATGAATAATCCATTTGAAATTCAAATTTACAAATTGTTACCATTATTTTCATGAACGAGTTTGACACTGGAGTTTAAAGTTTGGGAAAAAGAGTTATTGTTGTCTTTGGCATGAGAATAAGAGAGTTGAAAAGGAGAGATTTGTTGTTTTCTTTGGCAGAAATTAAGGGAGAGAGTACTTTTCCAGAGTCCAATGGCAACAAATATCATTGTTATCCAATGATAACAAATTGAGTTATCTCCTATGCTTTAAGGTCTCATCTTAAAAGGGGGGAAATTCTAAGGGTTCTAGATGTTTTTAGTTTGATCCTTGCAGAGACTAATAGTAGTATCATTGTCCATTACCCAAACTGGGGAAAGAGGTGGAGGAAGTGGTGTGTGGTTGTGTGTGCGCACATGTGCATATGAGTTTGTGTAGATGTGATGAAAGGATGGAGATGGTGGTTTCAGATTTATTGACTTCTTTTTTCAGTCATGCCCCTTCTTTTGCCATCACTGTGGTCACATGCCAAGGCAACTTTGGCCATTTTTCTTTTATTCTTTTGATGAGGTGAGGATAGAAAAAAGCATTTCCTGTTGCTTTGGCTCTGAAAACCTGAACAGTACTGATAGAGGTAGAGGCTTGTACAGTTCTGAGAATCCTGGGCAACAAAATGCCTACACCATGCCCGTGTGCTCACTGATCAGATTTGGAAGAGGAGCCTAATGGTTTGGCTGCCTGGCTACTGTCACACCTCTCCGTCATGCCTTTGTTGGGACCAAGTGGGGTGTTGGTTTGCCTATGTTAAAAAACAGTGTCTCCATATTTCTCCTTGTGTGGACTCAAAGGTAATACTAGAACACCTGAGGAAAAGAAAGATAGCCATCATTATAACCCAGTGTAGGAAAAGAAGACTCCTGGTTACCAAAAATGTTTATATGTAGCTTTCCTAGTTTAAGAATACTTTCCATCTTTCTCTTTCTAGCTACTGGAGTTATCAAGCTAGTTCTGTCAGTAACCTACAAAGTCAAACCCTATGGATGGGAGCTTTCAGGGGAGATGGACATTTCTAAAAATCAAATCTGAGAGTCATAGAATGCTTGAAAATGACCTGATGGCTGGTTGACTTTAATGGGAAAAGACCAAACTGAGGCTGGTGGTGATGAATGGTTCTGTCAAGGTCACATGACTTTTAAGGCAAACCAAGAGTTCAACTGGACTCTTAGAACTTCTGGTTTGATGCTGTAATGACCACAACACATAGATTTGGGGGAAATGCTAACACCATTTACAGGTTGACCGGAGCACTGTACTGCTGTCCCAATTTGTCAGTCAACAACCTTGAGGAATATGCACAAATCAGGACAACTCAGGAGAACCAGTACAACATGAAGGAGTTAAAAAAGATATCCTTCTGCAAAAGAAGAAACATTAAATGATTCAAGTTTCTGCCACAAGTTTCACCATGCCATGCTTTTCTGTGCTTTCCCTGGTTGGAAATATCCTATCTATGAAGACAGCCTTCTCTTGGTTGAGAGCTAGTCAGGACCATCTGGACCAATTGACTGTTGGGGTCAATGTCTTGGGGCTGAGATATGATACCAGGGAGCCCTCTCTCAGAAAGGGGCAGGAGGGGTGATGCTTCATGGGAAACTGCTGCTCTCTCTGAGCTCCCCTATGCACACTACAAGTCCAGGACAGGGAGCAGAGCTTCAACAGGGGAGACTCCAGCCACGAGCAGAACAGGCCCTCAACAAATGCCTGTGCAGGGAAGAAGTAAACCACCCATTTCAGCCACCCTTCACATATGAGTTAGGCAAAGAGTAACAGAGTTAAGGGAACACAAGAAATTTAAAAGAAGATGATCTCTTTAGACTCAGAATAAACTGAAAAGGAATAATCACTAGCTTTGGCTGTTGTTCAGAGAGTTATGTGGGCTTCTCTTCAAACTAGGTTCTCAGACTTCATTGGTGATGCCTCTGCACGTTGGTGTCTCTGTTTGAAAAATGGGATTGATTTGGTACCTATCATGGGTTGCTATAAGGATGAAGTGAGGGAACTTAGGTGAAGCAGCAACAATGTCCCAGGTTTGTGGTGAAACCCTAACTAAAGATCATTATACAAACTTTCTCTCCTAGCACCCTTTTCTGTAAAATTGTGAAAAGAAGATCTTCTACCACTGAGGTTTGATGTGCAGGTGAAATAATAGTAGCAGAAGATAACATTTAAGACTCTCCGATAGGCAAAACATCTTTCTAGGCACTTTGTATTTATTCCTAATTCTTAGAATAACCTGATGACTCAAGTATTGTTATTATCCCTGTATTGCCGATGAGAAAATTGAGGTTCAGATGTGATAGTTACCTGCTGAAGGTCACGCAGCTAGTAAATGTGGAGCAAGGGTTGGAACCCAAGCTGTTAATTCCAGAGCATGAACCATAGGGCTATGCTGCTTCTCCCAAATGCTTACAAAGCTCTTAGCTCAGCGTCCAGGATATATTATATGATGATTTATTATAATCATGGCAAGTTACTCAATAAATGATAATAGAAGTGTCTACTTATTTGTATTTACTTAGATAAACAGATTATATGATTATTTGTATTTTTAACTGTGACCCCAGTATCACTAAGAAATACAACACCTCTTGGCCCTTTAATGGTATGTCTATTATTTCTTTAGCTGCAGAAAAGCACTAGCTTTGCACAGAAATTCTGACCTTGATAATCACAGTAGGATCACATGCATTTAGCCCATGAGAATTCAGTTATTCATGCATGTCAAAGATATTAGAATATTATTAAATACTTTTTTTTTTTTTTGTAGAGACAGAGTCTTACTTTATCACCTTTGGTAGAGTGCCGTGGCGTCACATCTCACAGCAACCTCCAACTCCTGGGCTTAGGTGATTCTCTTGCCTCAGCCTCCCAAGTAGCTGGGACTACAGGCATCCGCCACAACACCCGGCTATTTTTTGTTGCAGTTTGGCTGGGGCCAGGTTTGAACCCACCACCCTCGGTATATGGGATGGTGCCCTACCCACTGAGCAACAGGTGCCACCCTTATTAAATACTTTTAATAAAGTTTTCCTACATATTTTTATTATGTACTGTACATTTCTGAATGCATTATGAATTCATACAGACATATCAATTTACATAGTTATGAGCACCAAAACAAGTGTACGATATTTTGGGGGAGAGGTTGGGAGCTATTCTCAAGGAAACTTTTGAGTACCTGTGATTTCTCTGTTACACACGATCTTTGGAACCCAACCTCTGTACAAAGTGAGAACTCCCTTGATATACACGTGTATAATATTAGTCATGAGTGAAAGTGAATGGGAGAGTGGGAAGAACCAGTGGCAACCTTTTCTCACTATTAATTAGAGCAAATACTAAATAATATTTAGTTCTCTCTGCACACCAGAAACCATGTTAAGCACTGAGCATAAATAATCTCTTTAATTTTTATCTTTAAAAATTTAATTTAATTTTTTGTTTGTTTGTTTGTTTTGCTTTTCAGAAACAGGGCTCTTGTTATGTTGCCTAGACTGGTCTCAAACTCCCGACCTCAAGCAATCCTGCCTCTTCAGCCTGCTGAGTAGCTGGGACTACAGGCTCAAGCTACAACACCTGGCTCTGGATAATCTCATCTAATACTCAGGAAAGTTCTAAAAGGTAGACACATTGAAAATTATCCTTCTTTTACAGATGAGACGAGTAAGGCAGAGAGGAGTTAGGTAAATTGTTCTAGGTCACACCGCCAACAAATGACAGAGCTAAGACGCACACACAGGTGGTGTATGTGTGCTCCAAACCGAGCTTCCTTCTGCTCTACCACAGTGCATTTTATTTGGCAGGCAATACAGGGACAGTCTCCCGAAAGTGGGTCAGAGAAACACATTGATTTGCTTTTTCCCCCTACAGTGTATTAGTAAAAGCTTAAATACCATACTGAGAAAAGTCCACATAATGTACGGCACCGTTATTGACAGCCTACTGCATAGCAAGTGTGTATTTTATCTCATGTTTCATCAGAACCCTGCAAGCTGGGTAATTATTGCTGTCATTTTACAGGTAAGGAAATGGAGGCCCAAGGTCAAGCAGCAGGTGAACGACGGAGGCAGGACCGGAGTAGACGATGTAGGTTTCTTATATTGTGCATCCTGCTCTTTGGGGGTGACCAGCTCTCTGCGAAAAGATGCATTCTCATCCACTCTTAGTAATGTAGGGAGCACATAGAGGCATTGGCTTTATCAGCAACAATTATGATAATCTAATCTCCTTCTGTCTCCTGTCTCTCAGTTGGTGCCACATGGGGATTTTATGAAGAACATCATAAAATTTACATATATGTATATTGCCTTGACCTCCTTGAAGACAAGACACAAAGTCAACTCTTAGCAAACCATGCCTTTGGCCTAAGTGTAAGACATCAATGATCTGCCCAAAGTCCTGGGATTTTCCTACACTGTGAGCAGTTGACTCCTTTCACTCTATTCTAGGTCAGTATGCTTTCTGCTCAAAAAGCCCTGGGGCAGGTGGAAATGGGAAATGATCTTTTCTTGCTCATTAATAGAAGGATCTGCTAACTGGTTACTAAAGCCAGAAGCCAAGAGCCCTCTTTTTACTCACCTTCTTTGACTGGTCCATCAACTAATTGTCTACCTTTGAGGCCATCCACATCATTTATCACCATCCTTTAATTCAAGACAACGTCATATCTTTCCGGGAGGGTGATGAACTTATTTGGATTTGCCTGGGACTCTCCAGGTTTTCATGTTGCAAGTTCTGCCTTTCGGGAACTCCTGAGTTGCAGGCAAATCAGAATAGTTGGTCACCCCACTGGCCTGGTCCTTCCTACTAGTCTCCTAACAGGCGTCCCAGTTGCCAGGATTGCTTGCCTTTCTTCATCCAGGAACCCACAGTGTGCTCCTTTAATGTCATAGATCCGTGATGTTCATCCAGCCTGCCATGGCACACTGGTGTGCTGTGAGAGGATCTTAGGTATGCTAATAACATTTGTAAAGATTGTTAATTAAATTATATTCAAAAGAAGGTCAAAGCACAGTAATTATATATTTTTTTCCTCTTTCTTAGATAAAACTAATCTAAGTGGGTTGTGGAAGTTTAACTATAGATTCAAGTGTGCTGTGAGATAAAAAAAAAAAAGGTTGAAAAACATTGTCAAAGATTATTGTGTTATTCACAGTACTTAAGATCTTGCCTTCTGAAAAAGTTTCTAACTTCTTATCATGGCTTACAAGGTGCTGCATGATTTGGTTCTATCATTACTTTCTCCAGCCTTGACTCATCCTGTGTTCCTCCTTCACTGCAATATCTATGTCAGTTCCAAGACCATTGCCTTACTGTTCCCTCTCTTGGAATGTCCTTTCCATCAACTCCTTGTACACTCACATTCGTAGTCATGGTAGCTTTGTTATTATTTGATTCATGTCTATCTCTGAGAATTCAAATTCCTTGACTCCCTAGTTCATCACTTAATCCCCAGTGCCTAGCACTAGGGCTGACACCTAATAATTTCCCACGAAATCTTCATTGATCCATGAAATATTTATTGAATGAATCAATGAATAAGTGAAAGAATAGATGAATAAATATTCGCTAATGGGAATGCTAATGGAGCTTGCTGCTGTGATTGGATGACACCAAAGGCAAAGATTATTAGGAAACAATGAGAAAGGTCCCTTGAGGCTGGATAGGAGGCAGAGGCCAGAGCATGAAAAGTTTCAGAGGGAGCCACAGATTCAGGACATTATCCGGAGGAGAATGGAAGCCTTGAGAGATTTTGAGTCAGGGAGTAGTATCAACTCATTTATATTTTGGAAAACTGAGGTTAGAGAGGTAAGAAGAAGTCCTTTCCACCCTGGGCAGATGCAGGGATTAGAGTGTATGTTTGCAATGATTTTACAGAGCCAATTGGGTATTATTGCTCCCTTGGTTAATTTTCTGGAAACAATCAGCCAATTACTTGCATGAATCAAAGACTTCTATAGCTCTGGCCTATAACCAGTTGATTTTTAAAAGTGTTTAATCACAATCAGAGGTTATGTAAAGGGTCTAATTGATGTCAAGATTGGCTTCCAAGGGGAACAAGTCAGTGGTGCCATTTTTCCAGGGTTGCATTTTACAGTGTATTGCACTGGGCTCACATTTAGGGAAGCAGTGACATCTGTCCACCCTGAGTATGTTGCAGCCAAAGTTCCTTGTATCAAAGAGGGGTGGGAAAACAGATGCAAAGGGTGAGTGAGTGTTAAGTACAGTAAAAATGGAGGAGTTGAAATGCTGCCACAGAATAGCTCTGGTTTAAAGATGAAGCCTAGGTCAGGATGCCAGAAATAGGATCATAGCTCAGTATTCTCAGAAATCAATTGAAATTATTGACTAGATCTATGCCAAGGGACATGAATTCTCTGAAACTTTCTTTTCTGATCTGTAAAATGAATGAACTGTTCTATGATATCCTAGTTGCATGTTATCTCTTCTTTCTTTGTGTGTGTGTATGTTTTTTTTTTTATTGTGTAGAGTAAATCACCACTCTTTTCATATATTCACCTCTGTGATGTACAGTTGTAGAGGTGCATAGCCACCTCTATCTCCATGACTAGTGGGGAGCTCCTTAAAGGTAGGGACTGTATTTTTTTGAACCCCTCTGAGGTACTTTGCACCATGTCTTTGACATACAGGTGCCTGATAAATATCCTCTGAATCTAACTCAGGGTTCATTCTATGCACGAAGTCTAGTTAATAGTTAATAGTCTAGTTAGTCTAGTCTAACTTAGGGTTCATTCTATCTGCAAATTCATGGTTACATGAATTCTAGCCCAAGTGATAAGGCTCACAGACAGCATGCTGTTTCACAGGCACCCCAGAAGTCCTCAAGCTCCAGAAGCACCCGCTGGCCATGTTTTCCTTCTGAGATCAGGGGTTTTCTTCAAAGATGGCCCTGTTTTCTTTCAGCTAGGCTAGACCAAGAGCCTCTTCTCTGAGTCTCAATAGCTTGATTTGCGTTCTTTTATCTTCACACTGACCACATTATAGTGAACTTCTATTGATTTGCTGTCTCTCCCACTACGCTGTAGCCTCCACAGAACACAGGGCTTGTCATATTGTAGATAACTCCGAGCACTTGTGCCTCGCCTGCTGCTTGTGCTTAGCTTAGTGAAGCACGAGCCTGTGGGACAATTTATCATGCCATTGAAGTTCCTCCCTCCCTCCTGCAGGACATTCAAGATAAGATGCCATCTCCCTTCCTTTCCATCTTTCTGCTGGGCACCTCCTGTTCATCCCTCCGGCATTCAGAATCAGCATATTCTCACAGTCAGCTTGCACCCCTGTCCCCAAAACCTAGTTCTTATTTTTTAAAGGCATTGGCTCTGAAACTTTACCTCGTTTTCAGCATTTGCCTTTCAAAACTGCCCTCTACATCCACCCAGTTGCCATGGCACTGGAGTCCATGCCTATAATGTCTTTCATCTACCCCAGTTTTTCCCTTCCTGCTACCCTGGTTCAAGCTTTTTTCTTTTTAATTTTTTAATACTTTATTATAGAACATCTCAAACACATACAACATAAATAGGACAGTATAATGAAGCTCCACATACCCACCTATCACTCAGCTTCTGCAATTATCAGTATCATTCCATTCAGTTTTTGTCTTAATGGCTGCAGTAGCTGCCATCTCTGCATTCCATTCTCCAATCCCTGCTCAGTTACTATTATTTGATAGTTATTTTTTAAGTAAGGCAACATTTACACAGAATTTACACAATACAAATCTCTGCTGTACAAATTTGACAAATGGAGACTTCCATTTAATCACACTTCTATCATGATCTAGAACATTTTTATCTTTCAGTTTCTTTGCGTCCCTGCCCAATATCTTCTGTCCCCCAAGGCAACCACTGTTCTGATTTTTCATCTTAGATTAGTTTGACTGTTCTAGAAGTTCACATAAATGGAAGAATACAGTGTGTACTCTTTCTTTGTTCAGCACCTCTCACTCAGCATAGCGTCTGTGATATTCCTATGTGTAGGTTCGCACTCAGTGCTTCATTTCTAAAAAATATTGCTGAGTAGTATTCCATTATATGAACAAACTATAATTTCTTTATTTATTCTCCTATTGATGGGCATTTGTTTGGATCATTTCTGTTTTGGGCTATCATGAGAAAAGCAATAATGAACATTTGTGTACAGCCTTTCAATGGACCCGTGTTTTCTTTTCTTTTCTTTTTTTGAGACAGAGTCTCACTTTGTCACCGTTGGTAGAGTGCTATGGTGTCACAGCTCACAGCAACTTCAAACTGTTGGGTTCAAGCGAATCTCTTGCCTCAGCCTCCCAAGTAGCTGGGACTACAGGTGCCCACCACAATGCCCAGCTTTTTTTTTTTTTTAGGTTACATTGTTTTCATTTCTTTCTTTTTTTTTTTATTGAATCATAGCTGTGTACAATAATTCAATCATGGGGTACAATGTGCGGGCTTCACATACAATCGGAGATATTTTCATCCACCTGATTGACATACCATTCATGAGATTTTCTCATTTACTAAGTGAAAACATTTTTGATCCATGTTTAGAAGTTTTCTCCCAACCCTTCAAATATGCACCACAAGTGTGATCTCGCCCTTAATCCTCTCTCTCTTCACCCTCTCCCTCCCCTTCCCTCCCTCTCCCCTTTCCCCATCTTCTTGTGCAATAAATGGGTTGTAGCCTTCACCTGAAAGATATAAATTTGCTTCATATTAGGGATGTATACATTAGATACTTTTTCTTCCATTCTAGAGATACTTTGCTAAGGAGAAATGTTCCAGCTCCATCCATGTAAATATGAAAGAGGAAAAGTCACCATCCTTCTTTAAGCCTGCATAATATTCCATGGTATACATGTACCACAGTTTATTAATCCATTTGTGTATCAATGGGCTCTTGGGCTTCTTCCATGACTTAGCAATAATGAATTGGGCTGCAATAAGCAATCTGGTACAGATATCTTTGTTGTAATGTGATTTTTGGTCATCTGGGTATATACCAAGTAAAGGAATTATAGGGTCAAATGGCAAGTCTATTTTTAGATCTCTGAGTGTTCTCCAAACGTCTTTCCAAAATGGATGTATTAGTTTGCATTCCCACCAGCAATGTAGAAGTGTTCCCTTTTCTCCGCATCCACGCCAACATCTCTGGTTTTGGGATTTCATCATGTGGGCTAATCTTACTGGCTTTAGATGATAACTCAAGGTAGTTTTGATTTGCATTTCTCTGATGATAAGGATAATGAGCATTTCTTCATGTGTCTGAAGGCCATGCACCTGTCTTCTTTAGAGAAGTTTCTTTTTAGATCTTTTGCCCATCCTGAGATGGGGTCTCTTGCTCTTTTCTTGAAAATATTTTGGAGTTCTCTGTGTATTCTGGTTACTAAGCCTTTGTCGGAGGCATAACTTGCCAATATTCTTTCCCATTCTGAGGGCTGTCTGCTAGCGATACTTACTGTATTCTTGAATGCCCAGCTATTTTTAGAGATGGGGTCTCACTCTAGCTCAGGCTGGTTTTGAACTTGCGAGCTCAGGAGATCCACTCACCTCGGCCTCCGAGAGTGCTGAGATTACAGGTATGAGACACCGTGACTGGCCGCCTATGTTTTCATTTCTATTTGATAAATCTTAGGTACAAAATTGCTGAGTCACTATCTTAGTTTTTGTCTTAATGGCTGCAGTAGCTGCCATCTCTGCCACATGATATCAGCCCCCAAATCTGGGTACCACATTACATTTCTTTTCCCAAAGCAGAACTCTGTCTGTGTCTAAAGTCTATTTAACAAGCTCTGATGGTGCCCTGGTGTCTTCAGAGTCAAGGTAAGCCTGTCTGGACTGTCACTCATGACCACCACCCACCCAACCTCAGCTTTCTTTCCCGAGTTCATTTCCAGCCTCTCTCTTGATGCTCTCTGGGAGATGGAGCCTTAGTGTCTTTGACCCGAGGCTCCTGTAGGACTTTAGCCTAGAAAGTGCCATTTTACTTGACTCTGAAACACCAGAGTGGTAGTATCTGTCTCCCAGTGAGACCCACACTGGCCTGGCTCATAGTAGAACAGACAACATTTGTTGACTAGGCTAATCAATGCTGTGAGGTGTGGAGCTTGCAGGCATAGGAAAATGTCAATGATGTCCCTAGGCTCTCACTGCAGCTTCCTACAAGGAAGGAGGTTAAACCAGGTGAGATATCTCTGGACACCAAGAGTCTACAATTCTATGAATTTTACCAAATCCACTGGGTCCAGAAATTACTACCTGGTTTGTGCTGCCGATATGCCCACCATGGTAGGGACTGAGTGGCATAATAGAAAGAGCACAAGAATAAGAGTCAATAGTTCCCGAGTTCTAGTCTCATTTCCACCATTTACTGTGATTCTTGGCTAGGTTCATCTCCCGAGCCTCCACCGCCCCTTGTGGGAAACTGGAATTGCAGATACTTGATGATCACTAAAGTCAAAACTGAAATCACCCCGAGAGATTGAATTTCAGAAAATATTGAACTAGATCTGCTGCTTCTTTTTTGTTATTATTGGCAGGTTGTTTTGCCCTTTTGTACTCACCTCTCTGTGTGTTCAGTGCTGCCTAAGTACAACCCAGACATTACTCCTCGCTCCCAAACCCTCAGTGCCAGCGGCCAAAGCACAGTTGAAACACTGAGTAACTGCCAGCGGGCCCGCACCTGACCGTGATAAGAGCTGGTCTCCAGCAACATGTTTGCTTAAACTAGAGACGTCTGTTTGAGAATACACCACTGATATAGGACGCTCTACAGATTACAGAATATTCACCTAGCACACAGTGATTACACCACTGACAAGAGTCAGATTGCATTTTTCTGCAGAAGAAACAAAATATCTCCATCTCAGAAACACTTAATTTTTCTTTGCCTCTGTTTGCTCATCTAAAACATGGGAATAATAAAATGTCTTTTTCACAGGCTCTTCTAAGAAAGAATAAATAAAACAACTGATGGAGAATGCTTAGAATAATGTCTGGAAAAGCTCTGAAAAAACATTAGTTAACTGCATTCTTATTAATGCTGTTGTCCAAATCCTAGGTGGTGCAGAGAACCTAGAGGGCTGTGGACTCCACATTATATTTTGCAAAGTTTTAAGGTGCTTGCCATGTTCCCCAAACAGTTTCATTTCCTTATCCTTAGAAACATGGTCCAAATGGATGCAGTGTCTGTAAGTGTGAGGAATCTTTGTTCTCCGGTTTCTTGGAAGTAGAATTTTTAAACTAGAAAATTCACCTCCTTGAGTGTTCCAGACCCTGGGTCTCCTCTGCGGATGGCCTCTGTGCCTGACAGCAGAGCAGAGCTGACAGCAGGATCCGTGAGCCATCCTGGGAAAAGGGGAGATGAACTGGCGAACTCTCATGAGACAGAAGCCTAATGCTCATGTAAGTGCCCTTCATGATAAGTGAAGAAAGGAGCGAAGAAAAGACCAGAACAGCCACAAACAAAAGCAGGAATTGTTTGAGAAATGGACCCTTTTCAGAAGCCTTCAAAGCCACCCTTTCACAAAGCCTGGCAGGGATACAGTATCGAGCCTGGGGGAAAGCCAAACATGGCCTTAATTTATTACTGCCAAACTGTTTGTTGTCTTTATTTGCCAAGACTTACTAATTGAACTTTTGTTGATTTGGCTGCCCCTCCAGAGAATTGGAGCTATTGTTATCAGCTCTGTGTGTCCTTCCATGGAATGTGCCAAAAAATTGACCCAAAGAGTGGTTGATTTCCCTTCCTGGTTCAGGCTGCTCTTTTTCTTTCAAGCATGTTTTTGTTTAGTTTTCTGTTTTTGCTTTGTTTTGTTTTTCAGTTTCAATCCAGAGTGGGTGTTTAAGCTGAACTAGAATGAAGTTCACTGATCCAAGGAGAAGATTCCTGTTGAGAGGTCAGGGGGGTCCCCAAAAATGCCTGCATGGAGGCTCCCTTCCTTGACCTCCTTCATGACTCAGTGAGAGGTACTCAGTCTTTGCTTCTGTTATCTAAGAAAGGGAAGCTCTGGACCGATGCTTCTCCAGGTGTCCCCAGGAGTAGCATCATCACCTGAGAATTTGTTGGAAATGCCAATTCGTGGGCCCTACCCCATGACTACCTAATCACAACCTATTTTTAATAAGCCTGAGTGCTAAAGTTTGAAATTAGGGTTTCTCCATCTTGGCACTATCCATTTGTTGGGTTGGAGAAGTCTTTGCAGTGGAGGCAGTCCTGTACATAGCAGAATATTTAGCCACATCCCTGACCTCTGGCCACGAGAAACCACTAGTCTCTCTCCCCGACCCCAATATGATAACCAAAAATATCTCCAGTCATTGCCAAATGTCCTGGAGCGAAGGAAGTAAAGTCATCCCTGGCTAAGATAAAGGACAAGCTGCTTGTTGTTTCTCTGGGCTCCAGGCTTTTGCTCTCCCTGTGCCATAGTGACAAATAATAGCCAGACTAACTGGGTGGCTCTTCAGGGCCTCATAGTGATGAGCACAAGTGGATCTAACCACAAGGCAGCTTCCTCAAAATATGGACTTTTTCCATCTTGATAAATCTTTCCTTTGAATCCAAGCAAGCACACATTACTTTGACCTTAAATGCTAGTTCTCTTTCTTGGATTACTTGGTATATTTTAAACAAAACAAAACAAAACAAAATGAAGAATCCCATGAAGATTCCTCTCATCCTCTTATTTGTTTGCTACTCCCCAGGACAGGAAGAGGGACTGAGTTCAGAGGCTCAGGTAAGCCAGCCGCAGCACAGAGTGAAATGAATGTCACACCTGCTAATTTCCCCTTTCTCCATCCTAAGGGAAAATTTTCTTGTGCATTTTGGGGCAAGCATTGCCCTGTGCTCATTCTAGAATGTTTTCACTTTTGGGTTCATAGTTGTACTGCATTTGCATTCGAAGAGTACCCAGAATGGGAAATTTGCTATTAGGCTTTATTCCTACCTCAGTCTCATTTTAGGGTTTTGACAATGCTTTCACTTCAGGAAGCTGGATTTGGCAAAAATCAGGTTGGGTGGACTCAGCCAAACCTAAACTCAATTGCTCTTATAAACACCAGCTGAAGGTCACAATTCATTTGTTCATTTGGTTGGAACCTATTGAGCACTTACTTTGTACTAGCGCTATGCTAGAAGCTCAGGATGTAGAAGGAGAAGCATACAGCCTTGAGGAACTCATTATGAGACAAAGGTAGAAGCCATTTTGAATGGGACACTGGGAACCACAGGGCATTATGGGAATGTGCTCCACTGTTAAGACCTCAGTATCTGGCACAGAAGAGGGGCTTAATAGATATTCGTTGAATACATCTTAGAAGGGAACTGTTCTACACAAACTAACAGGTTAAAAAGATGTCTTGCCAAAGAAAGTACTGCTTAGGTTTTTAAAGAAAAAAAGCCTGAGTAAGCCATACCAAGAAGACTAGAGAGGTTATTAGATAGAGAAATAGCAGGTGTAGGGCAGGGAGATGGGAACATGCTTGATAGCTTGGGATGGATTTACAAGGTTTGTGTGAATTATCTAAAAAAGCGACTGCCTGGTTGTCTATTGCCATAAAACATATTTACCCCCCAAATAACCACTTTGCTTTGGTTGTAAATTTGTGAGTAATGCAGAACAGTTTGGGTGGGTGGTTCATCTTTAATATACTTGGCATCAGCTAAGGAAGCTGGGATTGAAGGTTTACTTCCAAGATGGCTTCTTCTTTGACTTCTCCAGTACCTTGGTATTCCTTGATATTCCATGGCTTCTCTCCCTCCCTACATGGGATCTCATTATCCAAGGCTCCTCCATGTGGCTTGGGCATGGCAGTTGCAGGGTAGCTAGCTTCCCCCATAGCAAATATTCTTAGAATGAGTACTTCAAGAGGCCCAGGTAGAAGATAGAAGATACAAAGCCCTTATGACCCAGTTTAGTAAGTTTCAGAATAGACTTCTGCTGCTTCTAATGATCAAGCAAGTCACTGCAGCCAGCCAGGTCTGAGGGGAGGGAAATAAGAGCCCCTTCCCTTAATGGAGGAGCAGCCTGCATGCAGAAGGAGAGAAGGAATTTGATGGCAGTCAGTTTAGAGAAAAGCTTTCATTAGTGGGTTCCAGGGGTCGAAGAAGTCGGGGCTAGAGAGTCCAGGCCAAAGAACTTGGAGCAGCAAGTTAAGGAGTAGGCAATGTGCCCTGAATTCTGTGGGAATCTATGGAAGGGTTTAATGGTGGGAGTGGTGTGATGGGATTCATCAGTCTACAACTGTGAGAATGGAGAAAGGGGGACGAGAGTGGAGGTAGGAAGGCTGAAAGATCTCTAGAGCCCCAAACAGCATAAGTGACCTGAGGGACTAAAGGCTGGGGAGGTGGGGATGGGCCAGGGGTGTCATAAAGTGAAATGGTAAGGAAAATTCAAGCTATCCAAGGGCTTCTGATGCTTCTTCCAACAGAACCAAACATGTTCTTTTCAAAATGAGAGAAGAAAAGTCTTGTTTTCCATTCCAGGAACTGGGTGAGGAATAAATGGCAGCTGGCAACTAAGCTTGCCTCGAGTGGCTTAATGGCCACACTTTTCAGGTTAGTTAGGAGCTGCCACGGAGAAAAACAAACAGGGCTAGTGTGAAGACCATTAGAAAAAGGCCTCGGAACAAAGACTCCACTTGGCAGCTGTTGCTCAGAGTTGAATGAAAGAAACAAAAGGGTTTGTTGAGCAAACATGAAAGGAGCCTAATTGATGCAATTAAGGTGAAATTAAATAAAGGAAGGTTTTAGCCCAAAGTTCATGGAAAATTTTTCACGGGGGTGTCAGTGAAATAATCAGTTGGGGCTTCTAAATAAAGGGAAGCACAGAATGTGGAAAGTTGGCCTGTTTGACCCTGCGGAGTGGACCAAACCAAGTGCGTGTTGTGGACCACACGTGTGCAACTGTTTGGCCTTGGCTGCTTGGTCTTGGTACGACTGGGGAGATGGGACAGGGGCGGTCACAAAGGGAACATCTCCAACGAGACCACTCTGCTTTGTTTACTTCATACATAAGGCAACTTCCTGAGATTATCTCACTCATGACAGGCTTGCTTGTTCTCCGTCTGTCCTTCCCACGCCTATGCACACACCCCTGCTTACACTGAGGAATGCTGAGTTTCCTTGGAACACAGCTTCTGAGATGCCCATGTGGTCACATTGTGACACCCCCATACCGACACCTGGAAGCCAACATCTTTACCTCACACGTTCCCAGGCAGTGCCGCAGAACTGCCCCATGGGAAATTGACGCCCAAACAACTCCATTTATTTAACAGTTACATACAACATACTCTATGCCGGGTACTCTTCCAAACACTTCATGAATATTAACTCACCTGACCTCAGGATGACCCCTGAGACCGGGATATTCTTATCTACATTTTACAGGTGAGGAACAGGAAAGAGAAGTCAGTGTGTCCAGCCTGACATGGGGAAAGCAAGATTCTGTCCCTTATCAACAGTTTTTTGAGATAGGTTCTTCCTATGAAATAAAATAAATGTGTTTTCTTTAAAAAAAAAAAATTGTTATGACTGGGCACCGTGGCTCATGCCTGTAATCCTTGCACTCTGGGAGGCCAACATGGGTAGATCGCCCAAGCTCAGGAGTTCAAGACCAGCCTGAGCAAGAGCCAGACCCTTTCTCTACTAAACATAGAAAACCTAGCCAGGCATCTTTGTGGGCACCTGTAGTCCCAGCTACTTCAGGAGGTTGAGACAAGAGGATCGCTTGAGCCCAAAAGATTGAGGTTACTGTGAGCTATGACGCCAGGGCACTCTACCCAAGGTGACAGAGTGAGAATCAGTCTCAAAAAAAAAAAAAAAAAATTGTTATTCTAGTCATTATATAGTGCCATCTCTCTGTGATATTAAGTTGCATTTCCCTAATAAGGGATGGTGTTTGGTATCCTTATTTGTGCTTATCATAATCTACATTATCTTTGATGAAGTTTCTGTTTCAGATCTATTGGCCTAATTCCAACTGGATTGCTTGTCTTCTTATTGAGTGCAAACATTCTTCGTACATGTGTGTATTTCATATATATGTTCATTATAAGATTACTGAGTTGCTAAATTTTCTCCCAGTCTGCGGCTTATCTTTTCACTTCCTTAATGGTGCTTTTTGAAAAGCCAAGTTTTGAATTCCAATGAAGTCCAATTTATAAATGTTCTTTTCTGTTTTAGACTGTGGTTTTCTTGTCCTATCTAAGAACTATTTGGTGAGTCACAAAGATTTTTTTCCTAAGTTTTCTTCTAGAAATGTTATACTTGTAGCTGTTGCCATTTAAGTTTGTGATCCATTTTTAAGTACTATTTTATGAGTAGAGTGAGGCAGGGGCTTTGTTTATTTTACCGCATAAGGATATACAATTGTTACAGCTTCATATTTTGAAAAAGATTGTCATTTTTCTCACTGAATTGCCTTGACACTTTTTTGGAAATCAGTAGACCATAAACATGTGTGTTTATTTCCGTGCTCTCTACTCCATTCCATTGATCTGTATTCTAGATTTACATCAATACTGCACTGTTTTGAGTCTCATAAATTTATAGTAAATTTTGAAGTCAAGTAGTATAAATCCCCTTCATCTTTTCTTTTCAAAATTGTTTTGTCTGTTCCACATCCTTTGCATTTTCATATTAATTTTGGATCAGCTTGTTAAATTATACAAATGTGTCTGCAGGAATTTTTGTAGGATTTGTGTTGAATTTATAAATCAATTTGAGGAGAATTATTATTTTAAAAATACTGAGTCCTCAAATCTATGAAGAAGGTATGGCTTTCAATTTATTTAGATTTCTAATTTCTCTCAGCAGTATTTTGTTAGAGTATCTTGCACTGTTTATGGTAAATTATTCCTAAGTATTTCATTCTTTTTGATGCGATTATAGACTAAATTATTTTCTTAATCTTATTTTTGGTTTGTGCATTGCTAATATGTAAAAATACAATTGATTTTGTATATTGATTTTGTATCCTGTGACCTTGATTATTTGCTTACTCATTCTTTGGATTTTCTATGTAAAAAGTCACCTGTCTGCAAATAAAGGCTATTTTGCTTCTTCCTGCCTAATCTATGTAACTCTAATTTTCCTCTTGCCTTATTACATTAAATAAAAACATCAGGACAATGTTGAAAATAAGTGGAAAGGGTGAATATCTTTGCTTTGATCTCAGTTTTGATTTCAATATTTCACCATGAAATATGATGTTAGCTGTAGGCTTTTGTAAATGTCTTATCTGACTGAGGAAGTTTCCTTGTATTTCTGGTCAGCTGACATTTTTATCATAAATAAATGTTGGGTTTTACCAAATGCTTTTCCAAGTTTTTAGAAATGATCATATGATTTTTTTGTCCTTTGTTAATAGAGTGTATTATATTTATTCATTTTGGGATTTAAAATTGACCTTACATCCTGGGATAAAATCTACTTGGTCATAGTTTATGATTCTTTTGATATATTGTAGATAAAATTTGCTAATATTTTGTTCACATAAAGATTATGTTCATAAATGATAGTGGTTTGCAGATTTTTTTTCTGTATGTGATTTCTTTGTCTGACTTCACTAGCAGGATAATAATGGCTCCATAAAATAAGTTGGTAAATATTTTTTTCTCTATTTTCTGATGGTTTACATAAGATTGGTATTATCTAAACTTTAAGTGTTAGATCAAATTCATCAGTGAAGCCATCTTTTTGGTCCTGGTTCCTTTATGTATATGGGGGAGGATTTTAATTGTTAATTCAATTTCATTACTTAATATGATCTACTTACATTTAGTATTTCTTCTTCATTCAGTTTTGATAATTTATGTCTTCTTAGTAATTTGTCCATTTTAGTATTTCTTTTTGATTCCATTTTGATAATTTATGTCTTTTTAGGAATTTATACAGTTTTTTCTATGTTGCCTAATTTATTGACATAAAGTTCACCACAATATTCCTTATAATGCTTTAATGTCTATAGGTTCTGTAATCATAGTAGAGTGATTTTATCCTGAATTTTAATAATTTGTGTTTTCTCTCCTTTTTTCCCTAAGTAAATCTAATTTAATGTTCATTAATTTTGTGATATTTATAAAGAATCAAATTTGGTGGGGTTTTTTCTGTTTTCTTGATTTTTCTGATCTTTATTTTTTCTTTCTTCTACTTTGGATTTTTTTTTTTCCTCTCCTATTTTTTGTTGGTTGGAATAGAAGCTTAGATTATTGATATTTGACTTTTTTTCTTTAGAATGAATACATTCAAAGCTAAAAATATTTCTCTACACATTTCTTTAACTGTAAGCCATAAATTTTTTTGTTTGTTTTTTATTGAATCATAGCTGTGTACAATAATTCAATCATGGGGTACAGTGTGCGGGCTTGACATACAATCGGAGATATTTTCATCCACCTGGTTAACATACCATTCATGAGATTTTCTCATTTACTATGTGAGAATATTTTTGATCCGTGTT
>CAUYRH010150866.1:0-13544 GCA_963574655.1 Perodicticus potto
TGCCTGTAGTCCCAGCTGCTTGGGAGGCAGAGGCAAGAGACTCGCTTGAGCCCAGGAATTGGAGGTTGCTGTGAGCTGTGATGCCACAGCACTCTATCCAGGGTGACAGCTTGAGGCTCTGTCTCAAAAAAAAAAAAAAAAGTAGAGCACTCTGCTTAGGAGAGTTGGCAGCCAACCTTCTCTAGATTCTTCCTCTTCTTTTCAGATGATTTTCAAGAGTAGCTCTCAGTATCTTTCACCATAAGGCCTGAACCTCATTGAACAAGCTGAGGAATGGCTTCATGGATGCAGTCAAGATGGACTTGAAAGCTAGAAGGTTTCGGTGAGGGGAGGTGTGGGAAGGGTGCATCAGGCAGGCGGTGCTGTGTGGTGGAGATGCAGAGCCGGCCTGGCTGGGACTGAGAAGTCCCAGGAGAGGAGGTGGAAGAGCCTAAGGAAAAGGGTTGTCAGTGGTGTCCATGGGAACTGCACAGGAGCACTGGGGTGGGGGCACGGGGATGATTTCTGCAGCAATTGGGAACACACCTCAGTCCAGCTTCCTTCCTGCAGAGGAGGGTGGGGTACGCCCTGCTGTGAAGGGAGGGAAAGAAGCAGCATCAGGGGAATAATACTAACAGTGCCCACCTCAGAAGGTTGTTTTAAGGGTGAGGTCAGTGAATGTATCTAAAGCCTAAGAACACTGGCTGGCACACCAGGAGTGCCACATAAGCATTTGTTAAATACAGTCAGACCAGAATGGACCGTGAGGTTGCCAAAGTTCTGCATCCCTTCTGGACTTTGGCCCAGTGGTGAATGTCACCAGCTTAGAATGTCACCAGCTTCTGGGCTCAGTAGTTACGGTGATCAGGAGACGTGGGGGTGGGGGTGGTGCTGATCAGGAGACATGGGGGGGTGCTGCAGGTGTTCAGCCACTCCCTGCTCCCTGACACGCACACATGCACATGTGTGTACACACATTCTTCCCTCCCCCAGTCCCTTTGCTCCCGGCCATGCCTGCCCTCCAGAGCCCCTGGATTCCCTCCCCAAGCACACTTCAGGTCCACACCTTGCTCTGCCTTCTCCCTCTCATCTCTCTGAGTCCTCCTACCCACCATAAATCTGTAACTCTGGAGTGGGGGAGGGGAGAAGCAGCAAACCAAACCAAGCCCAGCTAATGAAAACGGTGATAAATCTCTGTCTATCAGGTTTGTTGTGAGCACAAACATTGCCAAACAAGGGCCCAGATGGCCTGCAGGCCCTCCTCCCTAAGGCCTGCAGAGCTTTAAATGGAAATGGTTGCTTTATATATCTATTTACTGCCTGGAAAGGGGTGGGGGGATGGTTGAGACAAGGGTTACCTGGCCAGGAAATGATGGGAACCCTGAGCAGGACTCTGCTGGCTAGTCTCCAACCTCAGCCATCCTTGCTCCTGCAAGACCTCACTGACCGTGGCTATTGGGTTGGGGCAGGAATAGAGGTTACCCCCACCCACTGGCTTATATTCAGTGATATTTAGTGATGTTAGGCCTCCACAACCTAGCTTCAACCTGCTACAAGATATGTGCTCCCAGCCAGACCCAACTCCTCACGCTTGTTTTCAAAATTCTTTACCCTTTGCCTAGAACTTTCCCTTTTCTCCATCTGCTCAACTGAAGCCTACCCTATCCTTCAAGTCCAAGCCAAACTCCTCCTCCTCCAGGAAGTCTCCCCACCCTAGTCCTCATGGATCTCTCTGGGCTCCACTCTTATAGCACTGGCCATTGTGAGACAACTGCTTGGAGGGTGGCCATGTGAGGGTGCACAGCCAGGCTTAACTAGGTAACCAGGGGACCCTGGGAGATTAATCTCTGCGTGTTGGTTTCCTTCTCAATAAAATAGGGGTAATTATGTCGCCATCTCATAGCATGGTTGTGAGGATTAAATGAAGTGAGTGAGAATGGGAGTTGGAATCTGCTAAGGAGAGTATAACATGTCACCTGCTGAATCATAAATAGATAAATAAATAAATGTAGAATTGCTTAGCAAAGTGAGGAGCATAATCTAAGAACTTCATGTGTGCCAGCCTTTATCATTGGTGCCACCCAATCATGACCAGGCTTTTCTGTGCCTTGTCTCTTCACAGAGAGATCCTTCCTGTGCACACACCCTGGTTTGAGCTTCCCTGAAAACAGACCCCTGACACAAGAACTTGGGTGCAGGTGGTTTACTGGGGAGATGAGCCCTGGAAGTTGGAGAGAGGGAATGGGGAAATACAGTGGGGAAGGGGAGGGAGAAAAGCCAATGAATGGTTAATGAGCAAGTGGTTAAGGGGAAATGGGGGCTCACTGAGGAATGCTGAGGACACTACAGAACTGCCCCACAGTGTTCCAAAGCAGGCAGAGTGTTTATCCATCCACTGTGTCCCTTACTAACAATTTGGGCTGCACAAAGCCCCTATGGACTCAGCATTGTAGAAATCCTGCAGGTGGGAAGCAGAAAGGCTACTTGGACTGGACAAGTCTTGGCTTCGCCACCAATACCTTCCCCTCACAGCTGCAGATGGGCATGGAGGTGGGCCAGGGAACGTGGGGGTAAGATGTCAGTAGTATCCTCTGCCAAATCCTCACCATTCTATCCCCCACAGCCTCCAGTACAACAGTGTGAATATAGTAGCCACACTGCAATTATTTGTGAATAGGAGGCTTAAGTTAGAAGAAAGGGAAACCTGCATTCTTCCCATAGCTCAGTTTTATTTTATTGTAAGGTGCTAAGTATGATATATGACTGCTCCGGGCCTCATCTCTTATAAAACCAGGATGTTTCTACCTTCTCTGCTCATGGTATAGTCCTGTTGTAAGGCATTAGAATGGAGGAAGGAGTGGTCAGGACAGGTAAGAGTTGGCTGTGATGATGTTGTGGTGGGGGGCCAGTACTCCTATTCAGGCATAATTCAAATAAAAGGTGTCCAGTGCCATGTAATTCCCACATACTCTGTAGTCAAACCACAAATGTTGTTCCCCTGGCCTTGCTGAGATGCCTCTCCTGCTTCTTTCTAGTCCATGAGAACTCCAAAAGTAAAGGGTCATGAAAGAAAAGGTCAAGGGGCTAAGACTTGCTGACTCCTCAGCAAAAAGAATCCAAAATTTCCCTGCCTACCAGGGATGCTCTGTGGGTCCTTATTTCTAGGCCAGCAGTGCGTTTTGCTGATGGATGGTGAGTATAAAAACCATTTAGCACAAAAATTCTTGACTTGGGGATTTTGGAATTCATAAGGGACCTGTGGAGAAGCTTTAGGTCTCCCTAAATCCTTTGGAAATATGTGTAAAATTGAGTGTGTGCACATCAGTTGTTCCAAGTTGGTGATCAGGAGCTTCCAGCAAATTCTCAAAGAAGTGACTCAAGAAAAGTAGATTTGCTCTAGACCAAGTCTCCCATTTCAAAGGGGAGGATACTGAGGTTTAGAGAGGATAAATGACTGCCGTATCGCACATTAGGAGCTGATAGAACCCAAGATCCCTAACCCTTTGTGGCTTTGTGTGGGCCAGTTAGGTCTGGCTGGTTGTACAACCAGAAAAGCAAGATGACTCACCAGGAGGCTGTGCTGAGAACCCAGTGCACACTATAGCATGCTCCTTCCTTCTGGGGAAACATATCTGAGGCATGATGCAGTCTCTATGCCCTGGGGATGCGGTGGGTGCTGAGGTCTACTTCCATGAAAAAAGTATAAGAACAATGACGGCTGCAACCAAAAAATGGCCGGGCGTTGTGGCGGGCACCTGTAGTCCCAGCTACTTGGGAGGCGGAGGCAAGAGACTCGCTTGAGCCCAGGAATTGGAGGTTGCTGTGAGCTGGGATGCCACAGCACTCCATTCAGGGTGACAGCTTGAGGCTCCGTCTCAAAAAAAAAAAAAAAAAAAGAAAGAAAAACCTAGATCAAATCTGCAAAGAAGAGCACTCTCTGTTCCTGAGAAAGAGTGCTGGCACAGGGAGCTTACAACTAGAGTTAAGCATGGGCACATCGGCAGGCCTCAGTTTCCAGATGTGGAAATGGAAATGATAATCATGCTTCCATCTCTAATTTTTGTGAAGATTAAAGAAGATGAAGATAATGAAAATGGCTCATAAAAAGAAAAGCTATACACAAATGCTTGTAACGATCACTATGGCAGAGGCCTGGTAAATAGTTGTTTTACTGCTGAGAGGAAATTGTATATCACCTGGATGCCAATTACTAAATTTTGGACATCTATGACATTTTCCTTCAAGCTCTTGCGGCCTAATGAGCCCTAGTTTCGGAGTCAAACCTGAATCTGCATCTCAGCTCCACCATCTGGGCATGTGAGACCTTAGACAAATCATTTAATTTCTCTGGAGCTTGGGTTGCCCATCCACAAAATGAGGACACATGGGGACATTAAGAAGATTTTATGAGTTGGCACACATGAAAATATCTATAATGGTGACTGGCACACAATAATTCCTCAATCAACGTTAACAATTCTGTTCCTATTCCTCAATAGTTTATACCTTTGCACTTGATCTTGGCCAAGAAGCAGTAATAGTTTGTACCTTTGGATGGTTTATTTGTTCACTATGCAGATGCTGTCTCTCAGTATCTGTCTTCTCCACTAAAAGGTAAAGGTTGTAACAAGAGAACATGCCTGTCTTGTTTACAGCTCTCTTGCCCAGGCCTGGCACACTGTTGTGCTAGATACTTGCTGAATGAATGAGCACAAAGGCGCTTTTTTTTTTTTTTTTTTTTTTGAGGATGGGCAGGAACTCCCGTTCCTTTCCATGACAATGTGAGAAGGCTCATCTGTGTGGACCAGCCCCAAAGGGGACCTGGAGCTGTGCCAAAGCCCTGTTAGGGGTCAAAAGAGTTGGTTTCTGGTCCTGGATCTACTGCCTAACTGCTGAGCCACCTACGGCAAGTTGCTCGCCCTCTCTGGCCCTCTGCGTCCTTCCTCCGGAGCGTGGGAGCCCTGAGATTCCAGGGCTTCCCTCCTAGAGGCTGGCCTCCACGGAGCTCCGGCCAGCTGGGGAGCGTGGGATTTCGGGATAATTCAGCCACTTAATTAATGAAGAGGAAAGAGAAGTGGGAGAGGATACAGGCGGGGGAGGGATGCAGTCCTGCTGGAAGAAAACGTAACAGGCAACTGAGGGTGGGGCTAGGACGGGGGAAAGCTGCGCTGGGCGAAAGCGCCCAGAGGCTGTGCGCGCCCCCAGAGCGCGTCTCCACCGCTGGCCAGAGAGCCGGAGCCTCCGCCTGCCCCTCCCTTACTTGTGCGCCTCGCCAGTTCCCGCCGCCACTGACTTTCTGACTTCTTAACTTGTCAGCAAATCCCAGAGTTAAAAATGCACACGCACCCCGGCCAGCCGCCAGCAGGGCCGTCTGGCCGCGGCTCCAGATGTGGGGCCACCGCGCGGGCCGCCCGCCCCGCCGCGCAGACTAAACAATCGGCCTTGGCCGTGAGCGCAGCGCAATTCCAGATGCCGCGTCCCTCGCGCCGCGCGCTAATTGGGCCGCGGGCGCGAGGCTCTGTCAGCGCCAGCAAGGCCCTGCCCAGGGCGGCCTTGGCCCGGCGCCCGCCCTCTGGGCTACTGGGGCGGGGGCGGGGGCGGGGTGGGGAACTGGGGTGGGGACGGAGGTAAGGGTGGAGAGAGAGAGTGGAAGACGACGACGACGACCACTGAGATAGGCAGAGACTCAGAGACAGGGAAACACAAAGAGACAGAGGACACTCTCAAAAAGAGCCAAAGGAGAAAACCACAAACACTGAGCTAGATTCAGATTTAGAAGGAGACCGAAGAGAGACACACGGAGAGCTGGAGCGACAGGGGCTCAGGGGCAGGCAGACACTGAGAACAGAACCAAGGCAGAAATCAAGACGACGTGAAGGAAACCAACGCGAACGCTGCCAGGGAGAACCCGGGCCCCGCGTGTTTACCGCGGGGTAGCTGCTGTGTCCCGGGTGTCCCCCCTTCTTGGTTTTATAGCTCCTCCTCCCCACAGACTCACTTTTTAGAATTCTTTCTAGACTAGAAGCGGGTGACTGAGTCCGCCAGCGCGGTTACCCTCTCTTGCCCTGGATGGGGGACTGCGCGGAGGAGGAGCCCTCACTCCCAAAGGAGCCTGTGCCGTTGAGATTTCAACCCCAGACTTGGGCTTGGAGACCGGGATTTGCTGGGATGTTGAAGGCGGGTGCGGCGTGGCGCTGTGTGGGGATCTGCCTAGAGGCAGGGGTGCCCGAACGACCCCAGCGAGGCCCAACGTCCTCCGTGCAGTCACCCACCCCGGCGGCACCCTTCTCTTCCTTGCGCCCTGGGGCCTCCTCGGTCCCTGAGACAGAGGGATGACAGGTTAGCCAGTGCCCGGGGCAGGGAAGCCCACCCGGGACCACCCGGGGGAGCTCCCCAGCCTCAAGTTCCGCCCCCGGGCGCCCCAGGGGTGAGCGCCGAGGGCAGTGTGGCGGCCCCGCGGCTCTTGGCGGCCCCTCTCTGACAATCTTTCCTTTGTTTGTTTTCTTAAATCTGGGAGGCCCGAATTCCTGCCGGATTCCGTAGGTTTCACTCAGGAAGGAGGCGCCCCCACCCCCACCCGCTCTCACGTCGGGCCGGGCTGCTGGGGGAATGGCAGGTTCTTCCCGGAGGCCAGCGGTGCGCGGCCCCGCGGCTCGGGCAGGGCTAGCGGGCGCCGGGCGCGGCGGAGAGTCCCGGGCGTCCTGCCCGCGCGAGCCACCACGCAGCCCCGCCGGAGGGCCGCGGGCAGCTTCAGCAGAGAGAATTAAAAGAAAAAAAAAAAAAAATCAAGAATGCGTTAAAAGACACAAAGAGCTGCCCCCCCCCCACTCCTTCCACACCCCTCCACCTCATACTCCCCCCTCTCTGCCCCACCCCCATTTTGGTCTCCAAACTTGAGCCTCATTAATTTCCAAAAAAAATTTCCCCCAATAAAAGGCAAACATGGAAAGAAAAACAAACTATTAGAAAATAGAGGAGGGAGGAAATGTTATTTAAAAGGTTAGCAGACCGCATCATTTTCCAATGATATTATATACTCCCAGCAGTATCCAAAATATATATGGGCCCTGGGCCAAGAATGTAAAAAAACTTTTTTTGAAAAAAACCCTTACTTAGACACAACATCTGGACGGGAGAGCGAACAAACCCCCCATTTATCACACTTAATCCTCCAATGAAGCAATCGACAGTTGACTTCTGTTTTGCTAATTTAGCTGCTTTCAAGCGCCGGCCCAGTCCAGACCGGGAATTAAGTGTCACTTGTGGAGGGCTTGCCCTGCCCCCGCCTGTCTTCTTTCTCCCCGCCCCGGCCTTGGATAGGGAAAAAAGACCATTAAAGAAGAAAGAAACTTTTTACGAATTCCCTTTTCTCTTGCCCACTCGGGGCAGTGAAAACCTGGACTCTGACCTCGCTCTGTCCCCTGCCCAGCACCAGACACCCACTTCCTTGACAGCCACGCCCCCACCCGCCAGCAGTCTCTCCCTTCAGACTCGGTGAAGCAACGCTTCAGCCGGCACCAACGCCAGCAGCCCCAGGCGGTCACCGTGCTCACCGCCTCCTCGGGTTGGCCGGGTGCTGTGCCATCCTCGTACCTGGCACTGCCTGGTGGCCTGGCAGCTTGACCCTTATGCCTGGAGAAGACAGGCGAGGGTCGTGGTACTTGGCGGTAGAGAACCTCCTTTCCCTCCCCTCCCCCCGGAAGTGGATGAGAGGCAGCAGGGCCCGAGGTGGAGGGCCTGGGCCAGCAGTGTCCGGAGACAATGGGATCTTGTGAGAACGCAAGCAGGAGAGAGAATAAATCAGGGAGAGTGTATCATTTGAGGATTAGTCAATAAATCCCTGGGACCCTAGCCCAGTGGGGCTGGTGCCAGAGGCAGGGCTGGCCCCAAGTGCAGACTTCCTTCCTTAGCAACTTTCCCTTCCCTCCCCAGAAGCCTATGGGGTCTCTCTCTCTCCCCTCACCTCTTTCTGTCCGTCTCTTAGCCTCCATGGCACCTCTCCTAAACTCTGGAGCCCAAGGCACAGCTGTTTGTCCTTCCCCACCCTCCCTTGTCTAGAGAAACAGATCTACAGGGGAGTAGTGAAGGTTGCAGTCTAGGGTACTGTCCTAAGACACCTGCAAACAGAAGAAAGAGGCTGGAGGATGGGTCCTACCTTCAGCTTGCCCACTCCTCTTCTCTCTGATCCAGCCTACCCCCAGCTGTCAACTCTGAGCCCTGGCAGAGCCCTCAGGAACAGCCTGTACTCCAAAAAAAGGCCCCAAGCACCTTGAGCCCCAGCTCTCTTCAGATCTCATGGTAGCCAGTTGAGCCTCAAACTTCTTGGGGAGGGGACCTGAGTTCTGTCTCCAATCCAGATGCAGTGTCAACCCTCCTGAGTCCAGCCCATCTCCTGGTGCTCACAGCAGCCTCATATCTGGAATACCCTTGATATGGCCTGTACTTGCTCCGGTGGGCATTTATGAGCACCTATTATATGCCAGGCAGTGTGCTGGACTCAAGATATTTGGAGATGGATGAGATTCTTTTCCTGCCCCTCCCTGGGGTCTAAGCCTCTGCTGGGCCTTATGTGCTGATGATATACGGATATTATAGCACCTGCCATGGCCAGACACTGTGCTAGGCCCTTGGGGTTGGGAGATGATGAAAGACCATTTCTGCTTTCACATTTGCTAGGGGGACGGATAAGCTAATAATGAATGGACAAGGCAGAAAATAAGGGGCCAAGTGAGGCATTTATAAAGCTTCAGAGAGGGACTGACTTACCCTGGCTGGGATGCAAGGAGGGGTGTGATGGACCCCAGGGTGGTGGTATGGAAATCTCATAATATTCTAGCTCTTAAAACCCATGCGTGGTTGGCTTGGCACCTGTGGCTCAAGTGGCTAAGGCGCCAGCCACATACACCTGAGCTGGTGGGTTCGAATCTAGCCTGGGCCCGCCAAACAACTGATGGCTGCAACAAAAAATAGCCGGGTGTTGTGGCAGGTGCCTGTAGTCCCAGCTACTTGGGAGGCTGAGGCAAGAGAATTGCTTAAGCCCAAGAGTTTGAGGTTGCTGTGAGCTGTGACACCACAGCACTCTACCGAGGGGCAACATAGTAAGACTCTGTCTCAAAACAAACAAAAAACAAACCCGTGTGTGTGTGCGGTTAGGGTGGTGGGGGTGAGTGGGAAGTACAGCCTAATGGTTAAGAGCTAGGACTCGAGCCTGATGGTGAAGCCAGCCTTCCTGCTCTGTCACATCAGTTAAGGGGTCTGGGTCTAAGGTCTCCTGGTCTCTCTGACCCTCAGTTTCATGAGAGGCTATGGGGCAAGGAGCTGGCATGAAACAATCTCTGAATGAATGTCCACTTTAATTATTTTTCTTCCCAAGCACATGGACAGATTACCTGTAGCCTCCTTGCTACTCTTCCCTTGTCCCCCCTCCTCAACCCGAGAGCCTGGCACAGTGTTGGGCACACAGAGCAAGTGATGGAATAAATCGATAAGGTAAAATATGGCCCAGGTGACACTAGGTAGACCATGTTGTGGGTGGTGGGTCTGAATGTGCCATCTCCTTGCTCTGATACCTGGCTGTGGGCTAGGTGAACCATAATGGAGGCTTTTCCTGCTCCCACATCTCCAGAAGTCAAACAGAGCAGGGCCCTATGAAGACCCCTTTTCTTGGCTCAGCAGAAAGCCAAGAGTGTCTTCTGGCTTGGAGCCACTGTTCTGTGACTCTGGTTTGGGCTTGTCTTTACTTGCTGTGTGTCCCTGGGCAAGGCATGTCCTTTCTCTGGGCCTTGGACTCCTTACAGGTAAAACGAGTAGGTTGGACTAGATGCCCTCTGTGCCCCCTTGCAGTTTAGAGTATGTGGTTTATGTCCCCTTTGTGGTTTATGTCTGCTGTCCTTTCAGTGCAGGGAACCTCATTTTCCTGGCTGGAGCCTGCTCAGCTGGAGGACTGGTTTTCTGCTCTCCCATTTCTCATCTGCCTCTTGACTTTCCTCTGTAGTGCCCTCCTCATCCTAGCTCACCTCATTTTCCTCTGCCACAGTACCAGGGTGTGGAGAGTATGTGGTTGAAGTGACCTCAACCTTTTCTTGCTCAGCTTCTCCCTCCAACCTCTAGCTGGCTTCTTTTTTTTTGTAGAGACAGTGTCTCACTTTAGCGCCCTCAGTAGAGTGTCATGGCGTCATGCAGCTCACAGCAACCTCCAACTCCTGGTCTTAGGTGATTCTCCTGCCTCAGCCTCCCGAGGTGCTGGGACTACAGGCACCTGCCACAACGCCCAGTTATTTTTCTGTTTTGCACTTCGGCCAAGGCCGGGTTTGAACCCACCACCTTTGGTATATGGGGCTGACGCCCTACTCGATGAGCTACAGGCGCCACCCTCTAGCTGGCTTCTTGATCCCCGAACATAATCTGGGCTTGAGGAGCCAGGCCTCTCCATCTGTCATCTTGGCTGGGAGTCTGTCTCTGAGGGCTTTGGTGGTTCCCTGACCCTTGACTGCTGACTTCTGGGAGTGGGAGAATGGTATCCCAGCTATACCAAGAGAGCACTGAACATGGGTCTTCTATCCTCACCAATAGGCAGGCTCTGTATTAGTATACCACCCTTCCCCCCAGATCCCAGGCTCAGGGAAGGGGACACTTGCTTTGTTTGAAGAGATAGGATCTCAGCTCAGTGCCTGTAGTACAGTGGTTATGGTGCTGGTTATGGCGCCAGCCACATGCACCGAGGCTGGCGGGTTTGAGCCCAGCCTGGGCCAGCTAAACACATGCACCAAGGCTGGTGGGTTCAAGCCAGGCCCAGCCCAGCTAAACAACAATGACAAGTGCAACAAGAAAATAGTTGGGCATTGTGGAGGGCGCCTGTAGTCCCAGCTACTTGGGAGGCTGAGGCAAGAGAATCGCTGAAGCCCAAGAGTTGAAGGTTGCTGTTGAGCTGTGATGCCACTGCACTCTATTGAGAGCAACATAGTGAGACTCTGTCTCAAAACAAAAAACAGAGATAGGATCTCATTGTACTGCCCAGGCTGGAGTGCAGTGACACAATTATAGTTCACTGCAGCCTTGAACTCCTAGGTTCAAGTGATCCTCCTGGCTTAGCCTCCCGCAGAGTTGGGACTGAAGGAAATCTTTTGTAAGTCTAGCTGACACCCAACTCCCAAACCCACATCCTTCACAATGTTACCTCCCACCTCTGAAGCTTAGAGAACCCTTTTACAGAGGCCCACATGCCTGGAGTTTATAATTGTCACCAAGGAACCCCTTATTATTGTCAGGAATCACTTTCACAGAACCTACTGTGTGCCAGGTACCGTACTATGAGCCAAGAGGAGGTGTCTGTATTGGTGTGGAGAGGACTAGAGGGTAGGACAAAGGCTGGGGGGAATCCCCAAGGAGGTATACCCATGCCAAACCCAGGGCTTGTGGGCAGATGCTTTGGCAATGCCTGTGCGTGGGCCCAGTTGGAGTGGCACCTGAGACGGAGCCAGGTCCTGGAGGCAGTTAAACAGGACGCTGTGTGCTGGGTGTGGTGGAGAACGGGAGGGGGACCTAGGGGGCACAATGAGCCATTGTGTGCTCTGGAGTCATCTTCACTCCTGGACTCTGGGCTTCCCCTTCCTCTCTACAACCACCCCCCCCTCCCGCACTGGGCTGTACAAATATCAAGACATATGGATGGGATAGTCATAAGTACCAGGATATATGGAAGATGAAAGTCTTCTGCTTTTGGACTCTTCTGTTCTTGCCTAGACCACAATGGACCAAAGTGTCATGCTGTATACTGCATGGCCCAGGCAGGAGGGGACAAAGGGAAGCATCTGGTTGTTGGGATATGGTTGACAGAGATATAACCAAGCCTGGTGACCCAGCCTCAGCTAGGCCACTAGTTAGCTGTGTCTGTCCTTAGAAAAGTCACATAATCGCTCTAGGCCTTAGTTTACTCATCTATGAAATGGGATAAGGGGGCCGCATGCAGTGGTTCATGCCTATAATCCCAGCACTCTGGGAGGCTGAGATGGGTGGATTGCTAGAGCTCACAGGTTCAAGACCAGCCTGAACAAGAGCAAGACCTTGTCTTTAAAAATAGCCGGGTGTTGGGTAGCACCTGTAGTTCAGTGGGTAGGGTGCTGGCCACATGCACTGAGGCTGGCAGGTTCGAACTTGGCCCAGGCCAGCTAAAACAACAATGACAACTGCAACAAAAAAATAGCCAGGTGTGGGGCAGCGCCTGTGGCTCAGTGAGTAGGGCACCGGCCTCATATACCGAGGGTGGCGAGTTCAAACCCGGCTCTGGCCAAACTGCAACAACAACAAAAAATAGCCAGGCGTTGTGGGTGCCTGTAGTCCCAGCTACTCGGGAGGCTGAGGCAAGAGAATTGCCTAAGCCCAAGAGCTGGAGGTTGCTGTGAGCTGTGACACCATGGCACTCTACCAAGGGCGATAAAGTGAGACTGTGTCTCTAAAAAAAAAAAAAAAAAAATAGCCAGGCATTGTGGCAGGCGCCTGTAGTCCCAGCTGCTTGGAAGGCTGAGGCAAGAGAATCACTTGAGCCCAAGAATTTGAGGTTGCTGTGAGCTATGATGCCACAACATGCTACTGAGGGTGACAAATGAGTCTCTGTCTCAAAAAATAAAAAATAAAAATAAAATGGGATAATAAAGACCCTTACCCTGCCTCTCAGTGTTGTGACATAGCCATGGACATTGTGGAGGGGTATACATAGAGGTGGCTATTTTTGCTTCGATTGTACTCTGTTGCAAGGCCTCTTTCTGTCTATAAATCTCCCCTTTGGGTGTAGGCAGAATTAATAACTACCCATGTGGGATTATTGAGAGACCAAAGGACAGGAATCATGATTTAAATCATCATTCATTCAGTCAACACATACATTTTTTTTTTTTTTATTAAATCATAGCTGCGTACATTAATGCAATCATGGGGTACAATGTGCTGGTTTTATATAAAATTTGAAATATTTTCATCAAACTGGTTAACATGGCCTTCATGGCATTTTCTTAGTTATTATGTTAAGACATTTATATTCTACATTTAGTACACATTTTTTTTTTTTAACTTCCTCTCTAATGTCAAGCACATCAGGCTCTGGGCCTTTGAAAATGAGGAAGGTACCGCTCCTGCGCTCAGGAAACTCCTAGTCAGATGGGAAAGTGGCTAAACATACACACAGGACATAATAAAAACAGGTAATATTCACTGAGCACTTGCTATGTACAGGAATGGTTATAAGCACTTGATATGCATTAATTTATATAATCATTCCCATTTTGAAGATGAAGTGATAGAAGCACAGAGAAGGTAAGCAATTTGCCCAAAGTCACATAGCTAGTAAATAACAGTCTGTTTAGAAACCAAGCCCTTAGCCGGTACCCAGTACACACAGCATGCATGAACCTACATTAACAAGGGCAAGAGGCTCGGCACCTGTGGCTCAACGGGCTAAGGCGCCAGCCACGTACACCTGAGCTGGCGGGTTCGAATCCAGCCTGGGCCGCCAAACAACAATGACGGCTGCAACCAAAAAATGGCCTGGCGTTGTGGCGGGCGCCTGTAGT
>CAUYRH010150867.1:0-34159 GCA_963574655.1 Perodicticus potto
TTTGATATATCCTTTTTCATGTCTGATTTTATTTATTTGATTCCTCCCTCTTTTTTTGTGGTGGGTGTAAAGAGTTTGTCAATGGTGTCGTCTCAAAAATCTAAGTGTTATCCCTTGATTGGGGGTGGGGACACAAATATTAGAGAGTCCTTATCTAACAAAAGCAATTAATGTAACTACTTCTGTGTGCCCTCAATGAATCCTCAACAATAAAAAAAAAAAATCCAACTCTTAGTTTCATTGATGATTCTATTCTTTTTATATACTCTAATTTGCTTATTTATGCTTTAATTTTTATTATTTCCTTCTTTTCAACTAATTTTCAGCTTAGTTTGTTCTTCTAGTTCTTTGAAGTGTAAAGTTAGGTTGTTCACTTTGGATCTTTTTTCTGTAGGCATTGGCTGCTACAAATTTTCTTCCTTGCACTGATAACTTTTTACATGTTTTAATTTTCTTTATGTCAGAATATTTTCTAATTTCTCTGATTTCTTCTTTGACTAATTGGCCTTTTCAAGAGTGTGCTATTTAATTTCTACATATTTATGAATTTTCCAGTTTTCTTTCTCTCTGGCTTCATTCCATTGTGGTCAAAAAAGATACTTGGTATAATTTTAATCTTTTAAAATTTGTTAAGACTTGTTTTGCAACCTAATGTGAACTGTACTAAAGAATTTTTCATGTGGATTTGAGAAGACTGTGTATCCTCTGTCATTGGATTAATTGTTCTCTCTATGCCTATTAAGTCTATTTGGTTTATAACAAAGTTCAAGTCCTGCATTTCTTTATTGATCTTCTTCCTGAATATTTTATCTCTTATTAAACTGAATTATTGAAATCTCCTGCTTTTATTGTGTTACATCTTCAGATATGTGGGTATGCTAATGTTGGGTGCATTACATATATGCATGCTCATGCATGTATACATATATACACATACACATATGCACAGAGGGTGCCCAATATCTATACATTTTAAGAATGGAAAAAACTGCATTAAAATTGTAATACTCATATATATTGGTAACCAGTCATGTTGAGTACCTCTTGTATTGCAGAGGTAAACATGACTTGAGTATTACAAATTTAATATAGTTTTTTTTCTTAAAATGTATAGATATTTTTGGCACCCTTTATATATATATGTGTGTGTGTGTGTATATGTGTGTGTGTGTATGTGTGTGTATGTATATTTATAATTGTTATATCCTTTTGGTGAATTGATATTTTTTATTGTGTAATGTTCTTTATCTCTGGGTATGAATTTAGACTTAAAGTCCATTTTGTCTGATGTAACTATGGCCACTTCTGCTCTCTTCTGGTCCCATTTTCATGGAATATATTTTATCTATCCCTTCATTGTCAGCCTACTTGTTTCTTTAAATCTAAAATGAATCTTTTATTGGCAGTATATATTCAGATCTTGTTATTTATCAATTGAACTGCTCTCTAGATTTTGATTGGAAAGTTTAATCCATTTACATTTTAAATATAACGGTTAGGTATGGACTTCCTACTGTTATTTGGTTAATCATTTTCTGTCTACCTTGTAACTTTTGTCCCTCTTTTTCTTTCTTCTTCTTTTGTGCTTTATTGCTTTATGTAATGACTGTCTTGATTGCTTTCCCCTTTTCTTTTGTGTGTCTTACATAGATATTTTCTTTATGGTTACCATGGTGTTTATACAAACGATCTTATAATTATAACAACCTATTTTACTTCAATCTATAACAGCATAACTTTAATTCCACACAAGAACTCAACTCTTTTCTTTGCTCCCCAGGCACACTTTGTTACTGATGTCGTAAGTTACATCTTTCATCTTGTATATTCACTAACGCATTTTCTAGTTATTGTCATTTTCATGCTCTTTCCTTTTAACCACTATAATAGAATTAAAAGTGATTTAAATGTGACTTTTAAAACGTTTTAGTGCTCTCAGTTTGTATATTTATCTTTACCAGTGAACTTTGTAGTTTTACATGCTGTTGGGTTGCTGTTTAGCATCCTTTCATGTCATCTTGTAGGACCCTCTTTAGAATCCCTTGTTAGACAAGTCTAGTGGTAATGAACTCTCTCTGAATTTGTTTATCTGAAAAAGTATTTATTTCCCTTTCATTTTTGAAGGACAGCTTTTGGAAGTTTTATTCTAAAATGTTTCCAATTAAAGCTGTACTCTTCATCTGCAAAAGCCTGGTTGGGCAGGGTTTTGTTGGTGGTGGTGTTATATAGTGCTTTGAATGTACAAACACATTTCTTTCAAACCTGAGGTTTCTGCTGAAAAATCTGCTGACAGTCTTATGGAGCTCCCTGTACAAGATAACTTGCTCTTCTCTCACTGCTTTCAAAATTTTCTTTGTCTTTGACTTTTGACAAAAAATGTAATTACAGTGTTTCACAGCATGGACTTGTTTGAATTTCTCCTGATTATATTCATCAGGCTTCTTAAATATGGTTGCTCTTTTCCTTCCCAAAATTTGGGAAGTTTTCAGCCATTATTTTTTCAACTAAGCTTTCTGACCTTTCTTTATCTCTCCTAAGATTTCTGTAATGATGATGTCCTATAAGTCCTTTCTCCTTCCTTGTCCTTTTTTGTTCCTCTCACTGGATTATTCCAAATTACCTGTCTCAAAGTTCACTGATATTTTTTTCTTCTGCTTAATTGAGTTTGCAGCTGAACCTCTCTAGTGATATAACCAGTTCAATATTTTTTCTTCAGGTTCAAAATTTCTATTTGTTTCTTTTTAAAAAAATACATCCATCTTTTTGTTGATATTCTTTAGTTCGTGCACAGCTTTCTGAGTGTTGAGTACTTTATGTTAAATTCCTTATAAAGTGGTGTATATACCCTCTTTTGTTTGGTGTTGGTTTCTGGAGATTTATTTTGTTGCCCTGATTGGGCCACGTTTTCTTATTTATTTGTGTGCTTTATAACTTAGCATTGGGATTTGCACATTTGTCTTTATGGACTGGCTTCATACAGGGAAGGATCTGAGTGGTGACCACTCAATCCAGCTAGAGATTCTGAGGAACTTTCAAAGCTTAACTGTGAGTATGTGTTCTCCAAACATGTGTGTGTACAATCCTAATTACAGGGATTTCTTGTTTTATTTTTCAGGATCGCATAATATCTGATTTCTTCTGATGTCTATGTGTGGTACTACAGGTTCACTAAAGTTGCCACAAGCCACCCAGCTTTCTGGAGTATGCAAGATCCTGTCCAAAATGTGAGGGTTTTCAGCAAGACTGCTGGATGAAGGGCTCACCTTCAACTTGAACTTTACCTTGGAAGTTAGAATAGGGTAACCCCAGAATTTGTACCCTCATATTAATTTGAAATTAAAAAACAAACACACAAAAAACGCCCCTCAAAAAAAAAAATCCTATTTCAACTCAGAGATGGATAAAACAGAAATCAGTCCCTTAGGCAGTGCCTCCCAAATTCAGAATGTTGAAAGTCCACTCCACTCTTCTTTCCCTGCAGAGAGAGGGGCTCTTAAGCTACAGTGGCTTCTGTTTGCTGAACTGTGAGTCTGGTGGGGCAACTGCGAACCCACCAGTGCTCTTTTGTTCTCCTTGGTTCCCAGCATCTAGAATATGCTGGATTCCATTGATGTTCTGAGCCAGATGAGACAGAAACTAGTCCCTTGGCAACCCCCAATCCTCCAAATCAAAACAAGAATGTATGTTTGAACTCTTTCCCTCCCCAGGTTGTAGGTGGGAGTCACGAGTTTTCTCCTTCTCATTCTGTGCTAAGCAGGGAAAGAAAATGGGGCAAGTGAGTGATGTTAGTCCAAACCATTGTCATCGATGTCAGTGGCAGTCTACTCGGCACCATTTCTTGTTAATGCTTAGATTCTGGCAAGGCAAGCTAGTTCCTCATCCAACACTCCCCACACCTCTAGCCCCCACAAAAGTCAGAAGAATGGGCATGTGTTTCAACCATCTCTATCCCTCCCCAGTGGTGATCCAGAAGTTGACAGTTTTCCAATTCCCACATGGTGTCAGGGAAGGACTATGGAGCGTAAGTGCTGTGAATTTTCCTACTGGCTCAATGTGGATGATTCCATGTTTGCCTATGTGCCGGGATCATTGAACTGGTTTTTGGATTTCTCACAAAAGGGGTTGGTCTTTGTATTGTTGTTGAGTCCTCTCTGTGGGGAAGAGGAAAACCTGGGGCTTCCTATTCTGTTACCTCGCTGACATAAGCTCCTGCAGCGACCCATCTTATCACCATATTCCACTCATAACTAGTTACATCTCTGAAAAATGATGTAAATATACCTTATTTCATCAAATATACCCATTTTTCCAGTGCAGAAAACAAATGTATTTTAAAGAATGACAATAGCTTATCATAAACTTTGTGAAAAAGGATCTCCACCTGAATCTGTTTACTTCATCTGCGAATGCATTTTTTTCTCTATACCAATTAGAAAATAAACCTACCTGAGGTAATTTCCTTTTAACTGACAGAAACAGCTGTTTACTTTTATTGTTTTATCTCAGAAATATATCTACTCTCCCAGTCCATGTGTCAAATTAATTTCAAAGAGATCTTTGTCACTGTCTAGAAGATCATATAATACTTACACACTACCTACGTGATATGGTACTGATTAAGCCTGGTGAGAAAGAGGCAATAGACTTTAAATGTCTTTGTAAAACATGTGTATGACAGAAAATTCCACGAAAACTCAGGAATCTACTGTTTTTCAGGAGATAGAGTTTAGCAATATTTTCTGCATGGAAGCAAATAGTAAATATTTTCAGCTTTGGCATTTATGGGGTCTGTGTCATAACTACTCATCTTTGCCATTATAAAATGCAGGCAGCCGTAGATAATAGGTAAATGAATGGGTAAAGTTGTGTTCTAATGAAACTTTATTTACAATAACATGTAGCAAGCCAAATTTGAACATAGGCTGTTGATTCCTAGTCTAAGGCATGTCACTATTAACTGCAAAATAAAACACGTTGCATTATACCTTGATCTTGTTCCTTAATTATATTTGTTACAACTGATTTTTCAAAGACTCAGAGGATTTTATATCCCATAAAAGTACATTTCTAATTTTTTTCTCTATTGTCTTAAATATTCACTCAATTTTTCTTTATTGATTTAACTTTATCTGATAAAGAAATATCCTCTTACTACAGCCAATCTGGAGTTTTAATAATGTTTTTGGCTTGAATTTTGGAATTATGTTTTATGGCTGGCAACTTCATTTTGTTATAAATTTAGGTTTTGAGCTTATTTTTAAGACTGTATTGTTTTCTGTATTTCACTGACAGCAGAAATTATATGTGATCCAAAATGTTCTTTTGTTTATTCTAGTAGTAGAACCTTTCCTACGGCAAGCTTATCCTATTCAACTTGCCATATTTTTTATTAATATTATAAAATCTTTCACATGCTTCACCTTCTTGCTGTTTACATTTTTCTTTTTATGTCTTACTGAAGAACAAAATATCTATCTATGTAGGCAGGTTCTACGTGAAACTTAGGGATGGAGGTATTCTCTTTGATCCTTGTAGCCAGTCACCTGAGTGCATCAAGTAACCCCACTTTTAGATTTTCAGTTTGAAGACAAGTTTAGGTGCATGGACTTCTCTAAATTTCTATTACCTGAAAAGCATTTATCGTATATGGTCTTGAGGGAATGTCATGAGATGATGACATGTTCACCTGTCCTCATTCCTTATTTCTCAGAGTGGGAAAATTTATTCTGAGATAGTTTCAATAGCTTGAAATTCTTAATTTTAAAAAAGTTTATAAGCACTATAAGTATCACACAATACAATGTTCCATGTGCTTGTTGTGAATCAACCACAAAATCCTAACAGGCAGTAGTTATATACCCCAAGGAAGGGCTGGCTCTAAAGTGAATGTAAAAGGTACATATTGACAGGTACAGATGGGGCTTGATAGTTGAACTTTGGCTCTCCACGAAGGAATTTTGTGTGCAGTATTATATTATTACTAGATTTTTCTTTTCATATGCTCAGTCTCCAATGTTCTGCAGTAGTAATTTATTTCATTTTTATGTAGAAAATCTCTATTGCAGTGATTTTCAACTCATGTGCTGTGGCACACTGGGTGTACTGTGACAGGATCTTAGGGGTACCTCAGAAATTTTTTAAAATCATGAATTAAATTATTTTCAAAGAAGTTCAAAGCACAGTAAGTATATTCTGTTTTTTATAATTATCATAATTTAAGTGTGTCACAAACATTTAACTATAGGTTCAAGAGTGCCGTGAGATAAAGAAGGTTGAAAAGCACTGAGCTATTATGTTCCTTTGGTCTGACCAATTTTATAAACATGAGTTTCCTGTGCCAGCCTTTTTAACCAGATTTAACATGCAGTGAAGTTAAGAGGACATTTCTATATGAAAAATATGCTAATTATACTATTTCCAGTAGATACAAAGTGTTCACTGATTGCTGTTGGCAAACAATTGATTATATCCTTAGTTATCATACCATTGGATTTTTTCAAACATTTTCTAAATGTTTTTGATTTTTCTGTTGGACATTCCCAAATTTAGATAAGTGATTCTCAACCTTATTTATATGAAGAAAATAAAATTAGGTTTCCTGGTCTCCATCTGTAGAGTACCTTATTTTAGTAGAAATGAGATGGAACCTAAAAACCAGTATTTTTAGCAAGTCCTCCGAGTGATTCAGAGATGGAAGGTCAGGAGTTCACACTCTGACAAGCTGCCTTAATGTGAAGATATTTTGAAATTCCGGGTGTTTCACATTGGAAAGAAAAACATCTGCTTTATGGAATGTGTTTCCCACACTGCTCCAAGGTCTTCGGTTATCACATAAACCAGCATGAGTATGGGCAGGCGTGAGACCCTCCTGTCTTGCAACCGGAAAGTTAGTGCTGCCAGTCCTCTTAGCCATAGGCAGGTCTGCCAAGAGATTAGAAATGGTAATTTTTAGTCCCTTTATTTGAATTAATCTTTGTCTGCAGCTGTGTAGCATCTAGGAAAAGATAGAATTGTCATTATTCTTTGACAATATGAAAAGAAAATATCCCTTGTTTCGTGTTTAGTGCTGACCTTCCATAGATCATTAGATTCAAGGGGCAAGTGTGTTAGCACCAGGTGGTACCTGCTTTCACAAAGTGGTGGCTTGGGATACATAGAAATGGGGGATAATGGTAACCGGTGATTCTTGAGCTAAATCTTATTCTCTTGTTGTATGTCTCTAACTGTGCTGCACGAGGGAACTAGGTTAAGTCCCTTGTAATATTTTCCATAAATTCCAATGTTAAGTCACTGAGTTTGTCATGTTTACTGTTTCCTTTGTTAAGTGGTACTTATTTTTTCCTTTGAAATACCTGTATGTGGGACAAGTTTCAGAGTTCATACTCTGTAAATTAGAGAAGTATCTGTACTAAATAATATTTGATACATTTTGTTTTGTACACAAAACATTTGCCCTTCATGTTTGGGATTCTAGAGCATCAAGACTACTTTGCAGGAATTCCATTTACTTAAAATGAAACTTGTAAGATAAATTAATCTCTGAGGAAGGGAAACAAGCCTCCTAGTTTGTCTAGATATCACCATAAAACCATGTGCGATGTTTTGGAAAAGGTTGTTCAGTCAATAATGGTTTCCAAATGTCTAATTATACTATTTCCAAAAATCTTTACAGCTCAGGTGCACTACATTCACTTTGTCCAATATTGTACATCCCATTATATCTTATGTCATAGCTATTTTTCTCCTCAGCTTTTATTCCCCCCACTGTTAGGCTATGTATTTTCTTGATAGACTGATGTTTTCCTGAACTTACAATCTTTTGCATACAGTAGATGCTGAATTTCTGTTAAACGATTTTACTGTTTATTTCTATAATGACTTTATTAGTATAATAGTAATTCAGGTTTTAAGAATTTTTATAGAAACATCCTTCATCATCGTTACAAATTCGCTCTAAAGGAAAGATTAACTGATATTTTGATTAAGCAGGATGCCTGTGATAAATGTAGTTAGAAATGCCTCAGCAACTATGTACATGTAACTAGATTTCTAGCTAAAGCCAAAGTATCCCTGATCTTTATGAGACTACCTGTGAGAAGAGATGAGGTCGGATTATGTCAGTTTGTTGGCAAATAAAAATAATTGATGAAAGGGTCAAGAACTTGAAGTTAATAAATTTATTTTTCATCTGTTTTACATGTTATATCTCATATTGCATATCTATTCAGTGTTTCATTGTTTATTTGAAAATAACACTGCTGGTAAAGTTTATTAGCCATTTATATAATGAGTTATAAAAGAGATCAATAAACCATCATCCATAAGCATTTATTAAGTAGCCTGATAGAGGCACAACAGCTCACAGTACTAGGATACAAAAAGGCACCCCTCCACCCGATTTTCAGAGTAACTATTATTTTCAAACATTATTAAAATATGCCTAGGCCAGGCATGGGGGCTCATGCCTGTAATCGTAGCACTTTGGAAGCCCAAGGTAGGAGGATGCCTTGAGCCCAGGAGTTCAAGACCAGCCTGAACAAGAGCAAGAGCCCATCTCTACTAAAAGTAGAAAAATTATCCAGGTATCATAATACATGCCTATAGTCCTTGCTACTTGGAAGACTGAAGCAAGAGGATCCTTTGAGCCCAAGAGTTTGAGGTTCCTGTGAGCGAGGCTGATACCATGGCACTGTAGCCTGAGCAACAGAATGAGACTCCATCTCAAAGAAAAAAAAATGCCTCATGATTCTGTGTTCTCCACATCCAAACCATATTTTTCAAATGGCATCTTGCACAGAGAATGGACTTATATCCTGACTTAGAGTTCAAAAGTCCTAGCACACGATCCTCCCTCAGAAAACTTATTCTAAAGTTGGCTGAAAACTGAAAACAACAGCACATGAAAATTCAAGTGAAAATTCTATGATTCCATAGAATTAACCAGGAAATTTCTGATCTCAAAATACCACATGTATAACAAGACTGGCTTCGTTTAGGCTGGCAGATGTCATCGTGAAATGTGGGCTTTGTCTTTTGCCTGTCAACCTTCCCTAGGTTGCTCAGCTCTCTACTACTGGCCACTCTGTGCACAGTGGCTCTGCCCTGTTTGTAACTGGGCTGTAGCAGGCACTTAATAAAGCATCCCTCCTGCTACTGAGGGGCTTACCAGCCAGCAGCCATTGGGTATTCTCTTATTATCTGTCTCCCGTATATCCTACCGAGGAGCGCCATCTGCAATGTGCTTTGCTCCAGAGCGAGCAGACTGGCTTCCCTCCGGGATCTCATCTTCAGCAATCTCACCACACCACTTAATTAAATAGGACTTCCCAAAGAAACTCCTTTGGAAACAAACTATTTGTAGAGTGCTGATCCACATGAGCCCTTACTTCTTTGTACAACGACAGGCCCATAGACTTTCAGTTTTGTTGATAGTTTGGTGCAGACTGAGCTAGGCATTTCTCTCCTAGCCGATTGAAGGACTCCACGATGTATCTGACTCCTCTGCCTGGATACTTCCTGCGTGTTTACTATGCACCACTTTGTGTCTGACATATGTCTGCTGTTTGGAATTCACATTGAAATACAACTAAAGCCCATGTCTCAAGGACCACATCACCTTGTGATTAGGACAAATGTGATAACTGCCATAATAGAGGTTTGTGAAATGTATTTTGTAATGACTGAAGGAGGAGTTACACCTGATACACAGAGCACAGGTGTTAAGAGAGCAGGCAGTATAAAAGTGCTGGCCAAAGGGCCCATTTCCAGCAAGAGTGAGAAACTCTAAGCAAGGATATTGTGCCTGGTGAATATTATTATTATTATTATTTTGGTCTCACTATGTCACCCTCAGCTGCTGAATGCTGTGATGTCACAGTTCAAAGCAACCTGAAATTCTTGGGCTTGAGCGACTCTTTTGCCTCAGCATCTTGAGTAGCTGGAACTACAGGTGCCTGCCACAATGCCTGGCTATTTTTTTTGTTGCAGTTGTCATTGTTGTTTAGGTGGCCTAGGTCAGGCTCGAACCCGCCAGCCTCGTTGCATGTGGCTGGAGCCATAACCACTGTGCTATGGGTGCTGAGCCAAGTTCAATACAAAGCATGGTTTAGCTCTTTCAGACTATGGTTTATCTCAATCCATCCATATCAGAGGAGCTCTATCCTATAAATATACCCCTTTATAAAAATGTCCTAACAAAATAAGTGATTTCCCTGGTGTAAACAACTAGTTAGTAATATCCTTAGGTCTAGAATACAGATTTTCTAACTGTGTCCCTGACTGAAGTGTGGTTATAAAAACTGGGAAGGGGTATCCTAATCTCAGAATGTTTTGAAACTTGTTAAGTCCTCTCTCTCCTCTGCACCTGCAGAGACCAATACATAATACATAGGAATCAGGATTTGGAATTATCATATGCTTTCTCATATACCAGTACCAAATACTTAGCATTTATGATGACTAAGTCTTCTAGATCATGGTAAGTTGAGAAAAGCAATAAAGTTAATTCCTTATTTAGTCATAAAGACCATTATATATGAAACAAAAGCCAGTCTCAAAATTTGAATAATTTGCCTGCAAGCTTTTTATATTAGCCAAGAAAATAGGTAAAAATATGTCAGTGGAGAATATTTTTAATCTAAACTTGCTTCACCTCTCCGTGGACTCTGAAATTGTTCATCATACCTATTCTATTTACCAAACTGCACTTCTATTTATATTTCTGATAACATTTTGCTGTACCTTTCTGGTTTTCTCTTTCTGTTAGCTTCTTTTCATTTATCATTTAGTGTCCCTCTTTCTATTCTCTTTCCCTAAGTCTTGGTTTGCATCAGATCTATATCCTTAACTCTTTTTTTGTTTTTGTTTTTCACTTTGGAAGAACGCATCTAAATGCAAAGTTCCTCAATGAGTTACTTTTAATTAGGAGAGTTGTCCAAAGCTAGAGTGTATCCAAGTACATTTTCTACTTGAATGTCCAGAGGACCTTAATCAAAACACACTCAGAACCTCACTCATCTGCTTCCTCAAACATACTCTTCTTCCTGTATCCCCTGTCTTTTGAAATAGTACCACCATTTCCCAGCTGTCCAAACAAGAAACCCAGGAGTCAGCGTAGACACTTCCCAGGCACACACTTGCTAGTCACCGAGTGCTCTCCATTTGACCTTTTCTTGGTTCCCCCTACTTTCTATGCCCATTGCCAGTTAGTTTTTTCATACCCCAATTTTTTCTTGCTTGTATAATTGTAACTGCTACATGTATTGTCTTTCTTCTCTCTACCTCATTTCCCCCCTTTCATCCTCCTCTCAGCATTTGAAGACACACTTTCTAACATATAAATGTGATTAAAACTCTTCAACACCCTCCAGATTGCCTTTAACCTAATATTCAAATGACTAAACTTACTTATAAGGGTGTACTTGTAAGGGTGTTCAAGGTTTATGTGTGACCAAATATCCCTGCACATTGTCACATGTTTCTTTTATTCTAGACGCATCACCTGCTTTAAGATCTTCCATCATATTGAGCTACCTCCTGACACAGTCACTTTCACTCACTGCCCTTCTTAGATGATACTCCAACTGCAATACCTTTACCTCTGTCTCCAGCTGAGTAATTTCTACTCATCCTTCAAATCCCAGCTCCTGATTCTTCTCAGGCAAACCTTTCCCAATGCGGGAGCTCTGCCCTGTTGTCCAGCAGTATCTGGTTCTTAGTTCTACCACAGTAAATATATCTCTTCTATGTAGCGTTTTATCAGAGTATAAGCTTCCTGAGGTCAGACATTGATTTTATTCAGTTAAATACTCTCAGCTGCTAGCATAAATCCTAGAACAGATTGAATTTATGGATCAAAGCAGGTGATTCATAGATTGTGACATTCATCCCTAGAAGACTGTCAGTCTTGTTTAAGCAAATACCATGGAAAAATTTTCAAAGTTGGATAATATTTAAGGTGTCTATTGATCTTTCAAGTAGAAACAAAAAAAAAAATATGAGGTTAATACTTATCAGAGAAAATCAACAGAGATTGTGGATTTGTTTATTGAGAGAAGACATATGGAGACGGGTAATGCTTAAATCTGGCCCTGAAGATGCGTTGTGGCTCTGGGTAATTAGAGCATCTCTTAAGGGTCGGAATATTTATTTTAGTACAAATGAGCATAAATTTATGTGAGAACAGCTCAATATAGTTTACAATCTTGTCTGTTGACCAGGCCTCCTCTCTAGGGATAAAAAGATGAATCAAACAGAAGCTTACTGATTAGTGGAAAGATAGACACTGTATACTGAAAAGGAAAAAGCTTGTGATGCACATTAAAATTGTGGTAAATCCAAGGGTGATTGAAATGAAGCAGAAAAGTATGGCAATGCTTTTTTATAGCACCAGGAGGAGGGTTAAAAGAGTTTTAGTAAGGAAAAGTCCAAGCATGAGAGGGTACTTTGAATGCATACTGAGATATAGTTAGGGGGCTATCCCTTAATCTCAAGAAGTTGAACCTAAAAATCAACCATAATGGTCATATGATTTATTTTGTACTTTTCTGAAGTTGATTTGTTAATATTTCTTTTTCTTTTCTTTTCTTTTTTTCTTTCTTTCCTTTTTTTTTTTTTTTTTTGAGACAAAATCTCACTATGTCACCCTAGGTGAAGTTGCTGTGGCATCATAGCTCACAGCCATCTCAAACTCTTAGGCTTAAGCAATTCTCTTGCCTCAGCCTCCCAAGTAGCTGTGATTACAGGCGCCCACCACAACGCCTGGCTATTTTTTTTGTTGTTGCAGTTGTCACTGTTGTTTTTAGCAGGCCTGGGCCAGGTTCAAACCCACCAGCCTGGGTGTATGTGGCTACAGGCGCTGAGCTGATTTGTTAATATTTCATTGAGGAATTTTGTGTCTAAGTTGATGAGAGATATTAGTTTATAGTTTTCTCTTTGTGTCTTTGGTTTTGGTATCACAGTATCACTGGCTTCATAAAATAAGCTAGACAGTGTTCCCTCCTCTTCTTTTTTCTGAAGAAGATGGTATAATATTGATGTGAATTCTTTAAATGTTTGGGAGAATTTTTCCATGAACAAAGTGTTATAAACATGGATATTGCTTTTTCAAAAAATTGTTATTTATGAATTCATTTTCTTTTTTAACCTTAACAAACAAATTTTATTTATGAAAAAAAATCAGAATCTATATATGTATATATAGATTAAAGTGACATTCACATCTGGTACAGTATATAAATAGTCTAGAATCTCATGAGGCAGCTAGAGTTCTTACAAACTTTGTTTTACGGAACAGTTTCAAATACCAAACAAACTTAGGTTTCTTTGGCAGTGCCTGTGGCTAAGTGGGCAGGGTGCCGGCCCCATATACTGAGGGTGGCAGGTTCAAACCAGGCCCCAGCCAAAGGAAAAAAAAAAAAGAAATATAGATAGAGACTGACCAGTTGAAAAAGGGAAAAATGCAAAAGGCACTACAAAAAGGAAGACACTGAGGCATTTGGTTGCGCAGTGTGTTTAGGAAATAAGTACCTTAGTAATATTAGAGCAGCTTATTATGGTGGGAATGGCTGGTGCTTTCTCTTTCAGTTTCCTGATGGTTAGGAGCAGCCACACCAGGAAGAACCTGCTGTGATGGGGGGAGAAGCTTGGACATACGATAGGTAGCCAGGTGCCAAGGGAGGTGACGAAGTCACGTTTGTAACTCAGAGCAACCACTTTGGTAGAGGGCAGTGGATATAAGTGTAGGATAAAGGACCTTAAGAGGGGAGGAAATATCAGTTAGAAGACTTGAGATTAGATGCAAATAAGAGAAAGGAAAGGTGGCTTTTCAACAATATTAAGAAGCAAAACCAGGAAAAATTGTGAAGCAAAAATTTTAATTGGAGTGCATTTCAACATCATGACTTTAGATAAGAGATTTCCTTTATATTTGGAGAAATTTTAACTTTATAAAATAAAACTTTGAAAAGATATGGAATATTCACTAGTAAGCTGGGTATAGTTCCATTCTCAGATAGGCTTTAGGACTCAAGAAAAATGCAAAAATATAAACCAATTATGAAGCACTTACATCTTGCAGCCATACATAGGTTCACTCAGAATTGACACACCTCCAAGGACTTCATTTAGATGTACCTGACAGGGTTTATTTTTTAAACAAGAAAATGTGCCCCTGTGCTAAATGGTGCTAGAAAGTGGTGCAGAAACTACTCTGGTGCAGCAACAAGTACAAGTGTACACTTTGATAATTCAGTCTTAAGTCCACACTGCTTTACTGGGAAGTGTAAGTTATTTTTAAACACGGTTGAATACGTAATATTGGCCAGGCTAACAGGAAATCAGTAGCAAAAGTTTTACACTTCAAATCCTTTTAAATATCTTTAGTCCAAAAGTAAGAAATCTTAACAATTATCATATTTTCATTCCTAAATTTATTTTCTTGTAATTTTAATAACTTCACAATTTGGAATATTTTTAGATATATGGAAAATTCACAAAAATATTTAATAGGACAGAGAGTTTCCGTATATCCATTATGCAGTTCCTCTAATGTTAACATCTTCTACTAACTGTGATACATTTGTGAAATTAATATTGAAGTGTTGCTATTAATCAAACTACAGACTTCTATTGAATTTCATTGGTTTCTCTACAAACATCTTGAGTATCTTTTAGGATACAACACTCTATGTAACTATGCTGTCTCCTCTGCTGTATGACAGTTTTTCAATTTTCACTATTTGTCTTGACCTTAACCATATTGAGGCAACGTCAAGTATTTTCTATGACGTTCCTCAATTTGCACTTGTTTGATGTTTCTGGTATAATCAGACTGAAGTGATGGGTTTGGGAAGGAGAGCTGCAGACATGAAGTGCCTGTCTCATCCTATCATGAAAATATGATAGCAACTCTTGATAACTTCTTGCTAAGCACAGCCCAACGTGATGGAAGTAATTTTCCCCTTAGAGGAGGAAATATCTGCATAAATTATTTGGAATTCATTGTAAGGGAGATTTGTTGCTTCATCCAAATTTTTAGTTATTCAAACATATCATGGACTCATGATATTTTGTCTTAGTCTATTTGGGCTGCTAGAACAAAACAGTGTAAACTGGTGACTTATAAACAACACAGTTCTGGAGGCTTGGAAGTCCAAAATCATGGCAGATTTGGTATCTGGTGAAGGCTTACATCCTGATTCACAGATGGCTATCTTTTTGAAGTGTCCTCATATACAAGAAAAAAGTGAGGGTGCTCTCTGGCCTTTTTTGTAAGAATCTCATTTCTCTGCCAATCTCATTTATGAGAGTCACACACTTATGACTCATTCACCGCCCTAAGGTTCCACCTTTAATAGCATGACATTGGGTATGAGGTTTCAATATATGAATTTGGGGGGGATACAAACATTCAGTTTATGGTCAATAATTATTTTATACTTTTGTTTATAATCCAATTCTTTGTTATTCTTTATGTTGCTTAAATTGAACCACATATTTAGCTATTGAGAACTCTTTTGGGTTGGTTCTTTTTCCCTTTGGCATACCCATGTCATTTATTTTTTCAGCACTTCCTTATTTACTGGCCCTACAAGATATTCTAAATTTATCCTATATAATGCCTTCCTTTGTCCTAAAACTAGCATTTTTCTTCAAAGAATCCTGGTCATTTTTGTTGGAAAATGGCTATTTAGTAATCAAATTCTGCACTATACTACTTTTTAGAAATATTTTGTTTTACATTGCTTGTCTTGTATTCTCAGAGCAGACCACATCATCTCGTCTTGTCATTCTTGTCCAAAGAGCAGTTTTGTAAATTGAAGAGCTTTTTATTCTTATTTGTTCATTCATTTTATTTTAATAGACTGAGCAGGATACAAGTTTTTTTTGTTACATGGATGAATTGCATAATATTGATGTCAGGGGTTTTAATACACCTTTCACCAGAATTTGGTATCTGGTGAAGGCTTACATCATTCTACCAAATAGGTGTTTTTTACCCTTCAGTCCTCTCATTCTCTTCCCACTTCTTAGTACATTATACCACTTAAGATCATCTATACCCTTCATTTATCTACCACTTATAAGTGAGAACATGTAGCATTTTTTTTCCTGTGATGCTTCACTTAAGATAATGTTCTCTAATTCCAAAAGACATTATTTAATTCCTTTTTATGATTGAGTAGTACTATACATATACATATATAATATATATACACACACATATATATAAACATATAAGCACACATGCATACACACACAGTCACTCATCAGTTAATGGCACCCAGGTTAACTCTATATTTTTGTAATTGTAGATCATGCTGTAATAAATTTTGGGGTGCAGCTGCCTTTTTGATGTATAATAGAACATTTGTAAGTCGATCACCCAATGGACCTTAACAAACTGATCAGCATATAGAGGTGGTCAACATAAGGAACTAGGTCTACTATACTGATACGTACATGTGGTACATGTTCAGTCTATGAAAATTAAGTGAACTAAAGAAGGTGTTCAATGTAGGGAAGTGATCAACTATTGTGACTGTACTGTAATGCTTTATTTTCCTTTGGATAGAAACTCAGTAATGAAATTGTTGGATCAAATGATAGGGCTACTTTTCTTTGTTCTTTTTTTTTAGTTATTTGTAAATATTTTTTAATTTAAGAATATTAGGGGATAAACATACTGTGTTTTTGTATAGATTGAGTCAAAGTTATAAGTGTGCCTTTTACCCAGTTTGCATGGTAACCAACAGGTGTGAATTTACCCATGTCCTTTATTCCCTTCCCTCCAGCTTGATTTTCCTTGAAAATTTACTTCTCTGAGTTATCTCCATACAATTTTCTGTAGCAGTTGCTCTAGGTTGCAGTCCTACCAACAGTGCATAAGAATTCCTTTCTCTGTGTATCCATGCCAGTATCTGTTGTTTGGGGCCTTTATATCATAGAGCTAAGTGATTATCTCATTATTGTTTTTATTTGCAATTCCCTAATGATTAGAGACGTTGAGAATTTTTTCATGAGTCTGTTGGCTATTAGTGTACCTTCCTTTGAAAAGTTTCTGTTAATATCTTTATCTTCTGTTAATATATTTTTAATGCGGTTATTTGGTTGTTTCTTGTTCATTTACTTGAGTTCTTTGTAGATTCTGGTTATCCTTTATCCAATATGTACCACGGGAATATTTTCTCTCTTTTTGTAGATTATCTATTTGTTGTTTTCATTGTGTCCTTGCTGTGCAGAAACTTTTTAATTTGATCAGGTCTCATTTATTTTTGTTGCTGGGAACAACAACAGGGTCTTCTTCCTACATCCTTTACCTAGGCTGTAATCTGTAAGAGTTTTTTCAACAATTTATTCTTGGATCTTTTAGGGTCTTCTTCCTACATCCTTTACCTAGGCTGCAATCTGTAAGAGTTTTTCCAACATTTTCTTCTTGGATTCTTATATTTTCCTACTTCAGGTTTAAATCTTTTATCCATTATGAGTTAATTTTTGTGAATGGTAAGAGGTACAGGTCCTGTTTCAGTTTTTACATAAGTCTTTCCAGGTTTCCCAGCACCACTTTTTGTTCATTAAGGAATTTTCATGCTGTTTTCCACAGATGTTGTACTAATTCACATTCTCACCAATGGTGTAACAAGTGACAACATTCCCTTGTCATTGTATCTGTGCAACATCTATTGTTTTTTGAGTTTTCAGTAATGACCATTCTGGCAGTCATAAGGTAGTATCTCATTACACCTTTTTTTTTTTGAGATGAGGTTTCACTTTGTCACCCTCAATAGAGCAATAAGGCATCACAGTTCGCAGCAACCTTAAATGCTTGGGCTTAAGCCATTCACTTGCCTCAGCCTCCCAAGTAGCTGTGACTACAGGTGCCCACCACAATGCCCAACTATTTTTAGAGACGAGGTCTCACTCTGGCTCAGGCAATCCACCTGCCTCGGCCTCCTGGAGTACTAGGATTGTAAGTGTGAGACACCGTGCCCCGCCTTCGTTATGGTTTTAATTTGAATTTCCCTAATGATTAGTAATGTTGAGCTTTTTTCATATGTTTGTTAGCTATGTTTCTATCATCTTAGGGAAAAAAAGTCTATTCATGTCTTTTGCCCATCTTTTGATGCAGTTATCTTTTTTCTCTTGCTGATTTGTTTGAGCTCTTTGTAGATTCTGGATTTTAATCATTTTCAGATGTAGTGTTTGTACATATTTCTCCCATTCTGTAGATCATCTGTTTACTCTGTTGATTTATTTCTTTGCTGAGCAAAAACTTTTAAAGATATAAATTTCTGGTTCTTAAGGTTGGAAACTGTGACTCAGTAAGTTGGGCACTGAACCAGTGTTTCTGGGGTTAAGCTTCCTACCCATATAATTTTGTTCTGAGGAAAATTTAAGCAACTACTTTTTATATAATGAATTCATGTTACAGTGGAATCAAATGAAGCTCAGAGAATGAACCAAAGACACAAAGACACAATGCCCAAAGACACAAAGCAAATGAAGCTCTTTCTTCTTCCCTAGTTTATCAGGTACTTCCCATAATTATGTTCTTAGTATGTATTTACTCATACCCTTTAATTCAGTGATTCTCAAACCAGCTCCTTCTGGGGAGCTTGAAAAATCTATATGACCAGACCCTATTCTCAGATATTCTGATTTAAATAGTCTTGGGTAGAACCTTGTAACTAAGTTTGTCTTAAAGCTTTATAGATAATGTAATGAGCATCCAGAAGCAAGAACTACCACTACTGCTTTAAACAAACTTGGTCTCATCTGCATATAGCATATTATGGTTTACAATATTTTTCCTGACATTTCTGAGTAACATTAAATTTATCTTGTATAACTTGATGTCTCAGGTTCATCAGTTTACTTTGACAAATATGCATAATATTTATTTTGTGCTTGGCACCAAGCTGGACTCCAAGGAGGGATGGAAATAGTAGGCACATGAATGAGTTATGGTCTTTTCAATCTAAGAACTGAAATTGTATAACAGAGGAGCATTGCTATGGATACGCATTAGTAGAAAAACAAGTGGGGATAGGTGAATGATGGGGAGCCTGAAGGGCCAGGGTAGGTAAGGGTGCTTCACAGAAATTATATCCCATTGACTTTGAATGGACCATTTTGTTCCTTGGCTAAGGAACATCTTCTGAAATGTTGCTGTACTCTGTGGGTGGCCTTTCCCAAAGCTGAAGCTGTAGCTTTTCTAAGAATCCAAAAGTCATATCCTTTTGTCTAAAAAGTCTATTAGATTCATGTGTTAGCAAGCATGGTTATTACCCAGGTTTTGATTAAGCTCCCTCAAGCAAGAGGCTAAGCAAAACCTGTTAACAATGAATCCAGCTGTAAGAAAACTTATGTTATTTTTAGGAATCTTGACTGAAAATTGCTTTGTCTCATCATCGAGCAATGCTTTTATTACTGTTTTTACTGCTGGTAAATTTGATGTTGTAGAAATTATGCATAACTGTACTGTTTTTAATATTTGCTACTGTAATCATTTCTGTAATTATGATACAGAAGCAACTGCTGCAAGCTGTTCTGTGGATGGCTATTTCACTGAGTTCTAATGATGGTATCTACTGAAAATTCTATCCACAAAGGCCCTGCTGGCAAGTGGCTCCCTGGTGATGTGAGGCAGATAAGTTTGATCAGATGCTGTTAATGAGCTTGATTTATGATGTTGCTGGTTCAATCTGACACATTATTTTGGGCTTTAGACATTCAGATTCTAGGCCTTTCTGTATCCTCCTTCATCCTTTGGGGAAAGGACAGAACTTGTTAGAATGTAAAACCAACAAGCATTGAAAAGAAATATTGTCTCCATACCACATTTTATTTTAAAAACTATCTCCTAACTGCAATGTCAAGTCATGTAATACATACCAAGAACAAGATTCATGAAGCTGTTTATTGAATAAAGGCTAATTATTAATCAGGGAATTACTTTCACACTTACTCCGGGAGTTGCCTAAACACCACAATTAACAGGTCCATTACCAGATTTCACAAGTGAGGTGATGGCCCAGCAGCTGTTGCTTCCCTGGTTGAGCCTGTGGTTTGTCCTCAATTCATATTCTGCCAGATCCTTATGGTGGCCAGAAAATGCGTATGTAAATAGTGCACACACACCCTCACACAAGGAAGCCCAAACAAGCCTTAAATGTAAATAAGAAAGTAGTACTACCCGCGTAGTATGATTTGTGAGATCTCCAGAAGTTTCTTTTTCCTCAAGCCTGTCCTTCCACCACCAGCCTAAGTACCATGGTGCCTGGGTTCTCCCATTTGAGCTTTTAGGAAAAATTTTGCTCTTTCCATATTCCTGTTATAAAATTTAAATATCATAAGAAACTAACACATTAAATTCTCTTAGGTTTATATAACTGCCTTGTCCCAAGTAGATGATGTCAACATGGCCAAAATGGAATGGGCTGCCTCCAGCTCTAATGAATTCTTCTACATTGTAGTTTTTGACTGAGAGGCAAGAGAGTGTTAGCAGGTATTTGGGCCTTGAATTGATATGAGACTATTAAATGGTATATACTTATCTCCCAACTCTGAAATTCTTTCCCCTGATATATCAAGGTAAAATTGACAAATAAAAATTGCACATATTTAAGGTGTACACAAAATCATTTGATATATGGATACAATACCAAATGAGTACCGTGATCCAGTTAATTAACATCACCTCACATAGTATCCTTTTTGTGAAAACACTTAAGCTCTAAGCTCTTAGGAAATGTCAAGCATATAATACTCTATTATTGAACATAGTCATCATTCCGTAAGACAAGGAACCTCTTTGGACCTTTTCCTTACTTATACAATATAAGAATTTATATACATTCTTAGGATTTCGCCATTTCTTCAAGCTTCATAATTCAGTTCTTACTGTATGAGAGAACAAGTGAGCTAATATTTCGAAATGGATACCACAACACAAGAAAAGAGGATTTCTGAAGAAATGCTTTAATGCTTTCACAAAGGAGATGTTGGTAATGGCTTTTCCTTGGTGGGAGGTAATTCTCCTGCAGTCATTAGAGAGGGCTGGCTACGGAGTCCTCTCAGCTCAAAGGACATTTCACAAAACCTCCCCAAGTATCTGATCCGAAACATGTTCTATCTCTTGGAAATAATTTGTACAGCCGCACCTGTTTGGTAAGCTTAGAGGGTATCGCGCTATGTGTCTCTTACAACATCTAAAGGGCCTGTAGATGAGACAGAAACGGTGCTGGGACAGGGCAGTCACTGCCTAGCAAGTCCCCTTGAAGTCTGAAGTTTTGAAACTCTCATCCACCCTTCTTGCTGCCTCCTCTTTTCTCCGATTTGTCTTTCATCATATTCTGCACAGTGACCTGCAAACCAGTTTCTAATCTTTTCTGCTGTTTTCTCCACCTAATTTCCTGTTTCCCTCTCCCCCCTGTGTCGGTTCCTCTCCATAACTTTTTGTATACAGCTTTCTGAGGATTAGATCACGCTATAAAAATAAAAGTGCATAGAGATTTTTTTTTTTTTTAGTACTTATTAAGCACATGATTCAACTAAAGAGATGGGGAAAAATATATTTTAAATGAGATGCATTTCCACCATTCTGCCAGCAGAGTACCTTTCTATCATTCTATTTTTTCCCCATGCCTGCCATCTTTCTATCTCTTCTTTCAGCTTCGTGAAATACTGGTGAGGGTATTGACCCCACTGAAAGCAGAGATACTTAGAGAAATTTATTTTAGCATTTGCCTTCTTTGCTGTTTGTGAGCACCCTGTATAATTTAAAGAACAGCATTCTTCTGGCCCCCTTGATTTTGTATCACAAGTCAGTTTTCTGTCTGCCTATCTATAATGAAAGCTGAAAATGTTGCATGAGTTATATCGCTTTAACAATGACATCATTCGAACACCGTCACCTAGGTAATGGAATAATTACCATAGCAACAGAGCCTTTATCTTGCAGTAGCTATAAAATTTTGACAGATGGAAAAGACTGATTGAAGATTTAAAGTAGAACATAAATGTAACACATCTTAGTGGCCAAAGGCATAGTAATATCTTACAAATTGCTATCTTTTCACAAAAAAAGATTACATTGAATGTGAGGTGTATATATTGTTATTTATTTCTGAAGTTAATTTTGCTTTTGAGCAAAAGGGTATTTTCTTCTTTGAAAAATTGAAATTAGATTGTTAAAATCAGGGACATTAATCATAGAATGTTTTAAAAAATCATACAATTTTAAGTGTAGAGTAGAAAAAGTCTATTGTATACTGATTGCTCCTATTAAAATGACCAGTTAAAAATCTGTAGTTCTTGCAGTGATAACCTGTAGCTGATAAAAAGAATTCTATTTATCTTTTTCTTCATTTTTGACTTTATAATTATAAGGTTTCAATGAATTAAATCTTGGATATGTTTGTGGCTGCATTTTGTGTGTATGGGGCATATATATATGATTTTCTTCAAAGATATACAAAGATAAATCAATGTGCGTTTTTGTTAGGTGATTCATTATCAGGTGGACAGTTTGAATTCACCACTACATTAATGAGAGAAGCGTCAAAAGGTCATTTATGTCTTTCTTGTGCTTCTACCAAAAAAACAAAATAATACAAATAATCATCTGTATTTCTCATCCTTAAGTCTCTCATCTCTGAGGAAATTATTATTTATTACAATAGAAGAAGTAAGTCGGTCCAGTACATTATTTTTTATTGGACTGTTTGTCCCTTGGCCTTTCCAGGGATGGGGAGTAGATTTACTAATAAAATCATTGAAGCTATAAAAAGAATCATTTCTACTAATAAGTAATATGCATATGTATATTTTCATGTATTCATTTACCAAACAAAGGTTGTCACAATATCCAACCAAAGTCTTGAAAAAATAGCATTAGAGTGTATTAATTTGACAGTATTTATGAGCATCACATATTCCTTTTGTTTTTTTCCTCTCCTCTGGCTCATTGAAATTGATGAAACAACTTGAAGTTTGACTACTTTATAGAGGTGGTTCATGGTTCAAATCCAAGCAGATAACATGAGGCTAATCTATACACCTAATCTTAAACAGAAAGTAATGAAGACCTGTTCCTTTGGTCATAGCCAAAATGCACTGCCCTCTGTTATTTTGGCCCATCAGAACTAAGAGTAGATCCATTCAAGTCCATTATAATGCAATTGATTTATGGGATAATGGGGTGGGGATTATGTATGTGTGCATGCTTGCTCATGTCTTTGTCTGAGGATTTTTTTAGTTCTCTGGCAATCTTTACAAATTGACTTGTAATTTTTCTTTCTGCCAGAGCAAGGAAATTAAGGTTCATTTCATTCAGAGGACAGAGCTCTCCCAAAAGAAGTCATGAGCAGGTTGTATACATTAGTCAGACCTCAAGAGGTTACCTGTGAAATTGGAGAGTCTTTAACTCCATGATGACCTTAGTGAAAGTGCAGAGCATGGGATTTACAGTGAAAGAAATATATTTGAATATTTTGAATATAACTAGCTATAATGCCTTGCTTTTCAAACCTCTAGTTTATCATTAATAACATTAAAAATTAGAAAAATTGGAAGAATAACACCTCTTAGGACTGTTTGAAAATTATTTCATTTACAATGGATATAAAGTACCTAGTCTAGTGCCTCGAACATGGTATATATTCATCAAATACTCTCTCAATCTGTATTTATTCTAATTTCACAATCATGATTCTAGCTATGATTAGAGTTAGACTTGGGGTGAGGTAAAGGAAGAAATAACCAACTTAAACCCAGTCTGAAACTCTCATCTCAAGGGGAGAGGGAATGACAAGAGACTGACGAGCTAATGCTTGTGGCAGCCCTTTGGTGAGATGTGCAAATGAAATCCACCCTGAGCTTATTTCATAGATCAATACTAAATATAAAAATTAGGTTTTATTTCAAGAATCCTTTCCTAAAGAAATTAAGAAAAGTAAAATTAAAAAATCTAGTTGATGGGTGAACCTTTTTCAGAATCATTGCAAGTCCGATTATTTGGGTCACATAAATCTGTTGTGTCAGTAGATACTTAAAATACATTACATTCAAATACACTCAAATGATTTCAGACAACCGAAAATCTATCATTATGAGGATCTGTGCATTAGACATAACTGATTTGTCCCTTTAGGAAACGAGATCATGATCAGGAGGAATACATTTTATTCAAACCTAATGTAATAATTTTATTGAAAGTATAGGTGGCTATTCATTTCTTTCTTGTGTGATATTATTTTGATGAATTAAAAGAAGGAATAAAACTTTTTGACATGAAATTTCATTCCCAGTTCTCCTGTAAGGGAGTTAAGTTGGTGTACGAGATAGTTAAATTAAGGTACAGATTGATAAAATGATGGCCATTGGCCATATCTGGTGTGGAGACACCAGTTTGATGGCACAGATATGTATGTTCAAACATGGAGTGAGGGGCAACAAAATTATTAAGGGTCAGTTTAAGGAGCAATTATTTACATTTCTTTCTAAACCTTCCAAGCAATATGACAATCCTCCTACTGTGGCAGAAGAAAAGCATTATCTCTGTAAAAACCCTAATTTGGAGAGACATCAGATCATGAAACATTAGAGAATAATGAACCCAACAAAGCTGTCTTACTGAATTCATAAAGATCATATGAAAGTAGCCACATAACAGGCTCTTAAAGTGGGATTTTCTCTGCCTTAAACTTGACCATGGTGCAAAGAAGAAGGGCAAAATCCACACCTACCAAGGGTCTAAACCAGCTGTTCTCAACCTATGGGTCACGACCCCTTTGTATCAATGAAAATACATCGCTGCATTAGGAAGGTTGAGAACCACTGGTCTAAACAAAACTGAAACATAAGGTACCAAAAACAGAATAATAAACCTCTGGGTGACAGGAAGAGACACAGGATTCTGGCTGGTGTACCTGTAGGCAATGTTTTCTTCTTTTCTTTATTTCATTCATGAATAATTTACTGGAGAAATAAAGGAGAAAATAACATGATCCCAAATGAAGATTCTATTGAAGTTTTGTCTAAAGCTTTAGATGCCTATGCCAGACCCTGCTTCCATACCTAAATACTGAGCCACCTAAGTTAAGACTTTGAAAGGATTGGGTAGAAAGCTAGTTTGTTTTGAGAAAGATCAACTTTTACCTGGAAGATATTTAAAATATTTGAAATGCCAAGAAAGATTAATATTTTTCAAGCAAATCTCATAGCATTTCCTCATGGGAAAAGGAGAGGGATCTGCTTAACAGTCACCCTAAGACAACCAACCAGAGACCCAGGAGTTCTCCTCTGAGCATCAGGACTACATGTGCTAACACTTCCAGGCAGCAGAGGCTGGGGCCAGGGTCATGGCCTATTTCTGAGCAGAAAACCAGAGAATTTCATTGGAAAGTTGATGCCCAGCTCTAGATGGTGAAGCAATGGAGCCTTTTATCGAGACTAGATGGAAATCCCACAGTAGGAACAGGCCTGAGGTTCCGTTAAAATCCTACTCCGGACAGCCCGGTGGAGAGATGCCTGGGGAAGATTTGAATGGCCAGAAACTCAGGGTCTCAGAGAGGAAGTAAAAGTAGCCACTAGAAAATAACACTTTATAGAATAGGGTAAATGTACATAAGTTCCAAGTGAAAAGATTCACTCGAAACCCAAAATATGCCCTCATTAATTACTTTATAAGTACATTCTATTGACTGTTAATATTTCAAAATCTTTGTCGCATTTACAATGTGTAATTAGACAACTTCCAGCTCCTTTATACCTACAAGCAGGCCTATAATCAGTTTCCTACACAGGGAGAATATTGCAGAATTATGTAAAAATAATATAATTACTTCAGATATATTGCTTCAGAGATACTGAGATTCTGACATTTTGGGTACTTCAATGCAATTCCAGAGACTCTGCCTGATCATTTTCCACTAAATTTCTTTGGTCAAAAGTCCTTGTCGTGTACAGAGAGTTTCCAGTCAAACTTTTAGTGCTTTGGTTTCATTCTTAGATGGAAAGGATATGCAAGAATGGTAGATACATAGGGAAACCACTAACATAAAAGAAAGAGCAAAGTAAGTAAAGTTAAAAAAAGGAAGTAGAAGCAATGTGATAGAAAGCTTTTTAAAAGAACCATAATTAATATCACCAGAGATAAAAGAAGATATTTTATACATAAAAAATAGGATGCTAAAAACAAATGGAAGATTACAAAAAACTAAAGTGCTCTTAGAGTTAAAATATAATAAACAATGTGATAGATTATTTACAATAGAGTTGAGTAAATTTTCAAGAAATTAGAATAAATATATAAGGAGGCAAATATAGCAAAAAGGACAGAATGAGAAATGTCAAAATGAAAAAAACTAAACCTGGAGATTTAAATTCCAACTGAACAGTAATATTTTCTAAAAGAGAAGAGCAAATGGAGGGAATTGTAAAATGTATAAATCAAAATATAACTTAAGATTGAAGGACTTGAGAATTTAGATTGAAAGGATCCTCTAAGCATCCATATCATGAATAAAAGAAAACAAACAAATATATAAAATTCCCACTAAGATACATCATCTTGAAACTTAAGAATTCTAACAATAAAAAAAGACCTCAAAATATTCTAGATGGGAGAATAAAAATAGATTACATGGGAGAAAAATTATGATATATATTGCTTTCATAATTCTCAGTGGCCGCAGATAAAATTAGAAGATAAGAGAACAAAGCTTTCAAAAACTTGAGTAAAAAATTATTTACCACTCAGAATTATGTGCTTAACTAACCTGTCAACCAAGTATAAAACAAAATAAAGATATTTTCTGACTTGTACAACATATGTATCACTGTTTTATCTCCCCTGCATCCTACAAATAATGCTCAAAACTATAAAAGAAAAAAGCAAATTAAAAAAGAAGAGAAAATGATAAGACCCAGAGATCAGGGATTCAAATGCAGAAGAGAAAGAAATGGAATTCCCAGGGTGAAGATGAAGGAAAGAGACAGAATGTCAGCTGTTCTCCAGACCTAGAGAAGAAAGAGACAAGATAGGAACAGAGGGGTAGAAGACTGTGGCAGGCATGATTCAAAAGAAAAAGAAATAAAAGAACAGATAAATTACTCTGATCATATTAACAGGTATTTTAATAAATTTTACCTCCCCCCAAAATTAATATAACTGGTTTTGGAGAGGCAGAAAGGTGACATGCTTATACCATACTGGGAACTTTAAGTTCAATAAAAATATTGAAAATTGATGACTGAAAATAAAATCAGTATAATTCATCATTTATTTTATTTCAAAGACATGCCTTCAGGGTCCTTGAGAGACACACCCTGCATTATAAAGAATTTATATCTCAAAGGGACAAAGATACTACAATTACAAATTTTCTGAGGTAACTGCTCCAAGAAAAGGTAGGTCAGGGATTAGTTGAAAAGGGACTTGTTAAAAATGTGTAGTCAAACTCAAGACAACATTAAGCCTCTTCTGTTCACTGAGACTAGAAAGAGAGAAAACTTCTGAATTATTTTAAGGTGAATATGACATTGATTCCAAATATAGACAAAAACACCACTAAAAAGGAAAATTATAGGCCAGTATCACTCATGATATTAATGCACTATTCCTATACTAATTATTAGCTGTTGAATGTAGGAATTAATTTAAAGATCAATTATGTATCATTCTATTTCAGTTTTATCTTGAGAATGCAAAGTTTGTTTTATACCTAAACATCTATTAATGTAATTTACCACAGAAACATACTAAAAGAGAAAATCCACATTATCATCTCATTAGTGGCTTTCAGAGCATTCAGTAAAATTCACCACCAATTCATTCATGAATTGAAAGAAGAAAAATTTAGGAACTTACCAAAATAGAGAAATTTTCTTTTCCTAATAAAAGGCATTTATAAATCCTATAGCAAAATAATAATAAGCTAAAATGTTAGAAACGTTTCTTTTAATAGCAATAACAAAACAAAGATACTTGCTATCACTACTTTCATTTCTTAGTATACTATGTCTCTTTGCCAGTATAATATCTATAGCTATATCTACACACACACACACACACACACACACACACACTCACACACACATATGTATATATAAAGTTAAGGGGCATATGGTCTAAGAAATAGAAAAAAAGATGTCATTATTTGCAGATGCTATTATGATGGGCTATGTAGATAACCAGAGAGAATCACAGGCAAGTGATTAGAGTTAATGTAAAGTCCACAAGTTATACATGTTCCATATAGAAATTAAATAACATTTCCATCCACCAGCAATAACAGTAAATGCATTTTAAAATACATATCTATAGTGTTAGAATTAAATATAAAAGAATCCTAATATTAAGTATAAACAAAGATGCTCATGATTTTTGAAGAAAATTTAAAAACTTAGTCCCAAATCTATTAACATGGATGTGGAAAAAAGGGAACACTTTGCACGCTGGTGAGATTGCAAACTAATACAACCTTTATAGGAAGAGCTATGGAGAATCCTTGAAGAACTAAAAGTTGACTTTCCATTTGATCTCCCAATCCCAGTACTAGGTCTCCACCCAGAAGAACAAAAATCATTTTACCACAAAGACATTTCCACCAGAATGTTTATAGCAGCTCAATTCACAATTGTCAAGTTGTGGAAGCAACCCAAATGCCATCAACCCATGAATGGATTAACAAACAGTGTCATATGTATACCATGGAGGACTATTCAGCCATAAGAAAAGATGGAAACTTTACAGCTTTTATGTTCACCTGGATGGAGTTGAAGCACACTGTTCTTAGTAAAGTATCTAAGGAATGGAAAATAAAATCCAATGTACTCAATACTAATATAAAACCAATATATACACAACTATACACCCACACAAATGATAAAACACAAATATGGCCTAGCAATGGGAAGGGGAGAGAGAGAGAGGGAGGGCAATTGGTGGATCTAACCTAATGTACACAATATGAGGTTATTCACAACCCCAGGTGAAGGGCTCAACTACAACTTGAACTTTTCCTTAGAATTGAAAACAGTGTAACTTAAACATTTGTAATCTCATATTCATTTGAAATAATAAAAAAAGTACATTAAACTTGGCCTATATAAAAAAAAATTCATGTTAATTAATAGTGTCAATATCAGAGATAACAGTCTCATTAAATAATTCATATTTTCAGTGAAAACCCAAAGGGATCCTGACAGTGGGGATTGATGAAATTTGACAAGCCGATTCTAAAATTAATATGAGATACAAAAAGTCAAAAGTAATAAGACAGTTCCAAAAAAGAACAGAATAGGAGAATTTGCTTCATAATAAATCTTATAAACCTGTTTTAATGAAGAGAGAAAGTCTTGGTGCAGAAGTAGATAAATAAACAGATAGAAAGCCCATAAAGATGTACACATGTGAAAATTAAATATTTGAAATAAGTGGCATTGTAGGTGGAAATTTTTCTGGAACAATATGATAATATAAAAAATATAAAATCTGACGTTCATTTCTTAGAAGTCCTGGTTAGCAGTTTAAAATAATTGCAAAACTTACATGTGACTATGAAAATATAAGAAGATAACTTTGTGATTTAAGGATTGGGGAGAATTTCTCAAATAAGGAACATGAAATATAAAAGGTAATAAATATAAAGGTATTTAACATGTATATTAAAATAATTATTTTTGCCCATCCAAATATACCATTTAATACTGAGAAAAAAAAAAAGCTAAACTAGTAAAAAGATATTTACAAAAGCTAACTACCAAATGCCTACAATTCAGAGTATATAAAATGTTCCTATAAATCCATGAGGAAAAGATAAAAAAAACTAGTTTAAAGATATGTACAAAATGTGTACTAGCAACTAACTGAAGTCGGAAAAATTAGTGGCCAGAAATTGTAGAAAAGACGACAAATCTAACTCATATTCATGAAAATTAAAACCAAGATGAGGTATTATTTCACAAATTTCAATAGAAAATCATTTAATGTCTCACAATAGAAATTAGTGGAGAGCATAGACTAATTGAAACTTTTATGTGCTTCTGGTAGAGGAGTAGATTCGTAGAATCATTTTGGAACGCTAGTCAAAACTTGCATGAAGGTAAAGATCCCTAGGTAGTAACTTTTCACTTAATGTCATCATTAGGTTCTTGGAAACTGCAGCTCTAAGAGAAACAAAATACAACAAAACCAGATTTACCATAGGACAATTAATTTAAACAAGAATTACATCCCTACAGCATATTTCTGGTCACAAAAATGTTACTGAACTTCTCCATTAAGCCCCCAAACACTTTGAGAGACAGCATATATTGTTTATTGCAGCACTGTTTGTAATTACAAAAAGTAACTGAAATAAATTTCTATTAACAAAAATCATAGATAAATTTTAATTATTTGGGATACAACAGTAAAAATGAATAAATTACATCTCACAAACACTTCTTTGTGATAAGAAACAAACTAAATACCATGAATCCCACTAATAGAAAAAAGTTCAAAAATACGTAAAATCTGTTTAGGAACACATGTTTACAATCCAAAAAATATGTAAACGAAAGCACATGGGAGATGAACATCAGGAAGAGTGATATCCATGAAAATGAGAAACAGTGTGGGAAGAATCCATGTAGACTTTAATCATAATAGAGGTACATATTATTTTCTTTAATTTTTTTATTTAATATATTTAATAAACCTGTTTATGCATAACAATTGGTTTAGATTCCAAGAGCAGAATATTGCATCTAAACTGGATGAATGGATAGACTGATATCAACAAGGATGGACAAGAACTATTAAATGGGATGCAAATATAAACAAACCTAATTGTATTAATAACTTTACCACATTCAAATGGGAGAAAGCTAGCAATTTTAATAGTTACAAGAATATATTTCATTTACACACCATATGCAGGTATTGAATTCAGTAAGTATTTATTACAATGACATGGGTAAAAATTTCTTAAAATTACTTTCTATGTACTCTATGACTAAGAATGTATGGTAGAACTTCTGAAAGTTGACCACCGAGGATCTGTAACAAACTGGTTAACATACAAGTATGGAGGTGGTCAAACTAATGTATGCAGTTTCCTTAATATGCTTCTAATGTTTACATTCTGGTTTTGATAACTGCATTATGGTTACATAAATATTATCACTGAGAGAAGGTAGATGAAGAGTACATAGAAAGAGATTTTTATATTATTTTTATCAATATATAACACTCTATGCATTTTTAGTGTACATGTGAGAATTTGTTACGTGCATAGAATAACCTGTCTGGGTATTTTGGGTATCCATCACCTTGCGTACTTTTCATTTCTATCTATTGGGAACATTTCAACATTTCTAACTACTTTGAAATATGTAGAACATTGTTCCTAGCTATAGTCACCCGACTATGCTACCAAATATTTTAATTCACACCTTCTATCTAACTGTATGTCTGTACCCATTAACCCACTGCTCTTCTTCCCAGCTGCCACTTATATACACCCTTTCTAGTCTCTGATATCCATGATTTTATTCTTTACCACCAGGAGATCAACTTTTTAAGCAAACTTCTGTGTGACTCTAAAATTATTTCAAAGTCAAATAGTAAGGAAGGAAAAAAAGACATAGAAGATACTTCTACTGGTCCAATCTGGGGTAATCTGAGCATCAAAATAAATAAGGATAGTAGGAGAATGTGTCAATTTTTTTCGTCCAAAGGAAAAAAATGACACCGACACAAAATTGGACATATAATAGATTTATTCATGGAAAGTCCTGTAAAGGATGAAGAGAAGGAATAGAGGTAGTCAGGGAAAGCCCCAAATGCAATGAGGGGCTGACGCCTATAAAGGCAGAGAAGGAACAAGAGAGGATTAGATGGGAAGACCTGCTGTTTGTAGTGCTGCTCTGACAATGTCTTTCTCTCTGTCTTTTTTTTTTAACACCACAGTATTAAGGGGATCAATGCATTTTGGTTACAAAGTTTGCTTTGGTATATTTAAGTCAAAGTTACAGGTGTGTTATTTACCCAGAAAGTGCACGATGTACCCTTGCAATGTACCCATCTTGAGCAGGGTAATGGGAGGCCTAGAGAGGGGTTGCCCCTTTATAGAAGTCCTTCACTGGTCATAAATAGCCCAATTCTAATACCCTGCCATGCCCGGGCATTGACCAGGAGAAGCTCTGGGAAACCATGGCCTTGGTGTGAACTTTGTAGTGAATCTATAACAAATGGAGCCTGTTAGACAGACATGTCCTCAGAACAGATTCTGTTGAAAGAAGCTGAGCAGTGCACATCCAGGATATCACAGAGTGCAACTCACTAAATTAAAATGAGTCTATGAATCTATGATATAATTAAATAACTAGGAAAGTGGAGAAAGAAAAGCTCCTTTCTGCAATAAAATGCCAATTAATAAATGTACAAGAAATCACCACTTGGTCACCATCAGAGTAAAAATTGAGTCAGTTAGGAATCATCAAAGGTTGCTAAATCTAGTAAGTAAAAGTTTGATGAGGAAACAGCATATTTATATAGATTAAAACTATCTTTTCACAAAATCTTCATTAATTATAAAGAAAATAAGTAGGATTTTTTTGATCCACACACCTGTGAGACACCACCTTAAGCTAGCGATCCAAGTTAACATCACTAGTCGTGGAACAAACTCATATCCTATACCTTCTGGAAAGTGAAGAAGACATCACTTCTTTGTTATACCTGCCCCTAAAACTCATTACCTGAAATTAATCATATGAAAAACTCAGATCAAACAGACTGCAAAATAATTAGCCCATGAGAGGATGGGGCAAGATGGTGACCGAGTAACAGCTTCCTGCAACTGGGCATGGTGAGACTGGGGAGAGAGGACTTCAGGCATCTGGCAGGCGGGATCTGCACAGAAACTTCCCTTTGGGGATGCAGGGAGACAGCATGAGACTTCTGGACACCCTGAGGAAGGCAAGAGCGGTGGAGATTGGGCAAGTGGTTGCGTGTGTTCGATCTGTCTGATCCTGTCAGCAAATGTGGGTGGGGCAGCGGTGGGACTGCAGGCTGGAAGGGCCTTGCCTGTGAGCTGTTTGGGTTTCTTTTGAACTTGGCACTCGGTTGAATTGCCTTGGGAGAACTTGGGCAAGAGTGCAGGGGTCTTTGGGTGTTGTCTGGGGCCCCAGACTGGGCCACCAAATCAGACGGAGCTGCCAGTGTTTGGTTGTGGGCTGTGTAGAGCCATTGTGGGAGAACTGCCCTGGCAAGCTCCACCCTCAAGGTCACAGAACAAATATCAGGCAGGAGTGAGTAATCTAGTGACTGAGCAGCCTAAAGGTGGGGATTGAGACGCTTTGCAGCCTTAGCCCTCAGGGGCATAGGGTGAGACCGGTTTTGGCACACTGGGTAAGTGGATAGACACTTAAGGAGTGATCCCAGTCACAAACGCTTTCCTGGGAAAGCTTCTGCTTAGCCCAAGTTAGCAATTTAAAGTGTCTTCTAAGCAGGCTGAGGAGGATTTAAGCTCTCCACCCTGCCAGGTTTGAGAAATCAATAGAGACACAGGGTCACTCCCTACAAAGATCCAGTCACAACAGAGTGTTTCTGCCAGGGTCTGATCTGGGAGAGACACCTCCCCAACTCTGAGAACAGTAGTAGGCAATGGTGAAAAATAATCATGAGGCAGAATCAACAGAAAAACTCCGGCAAGATGAATAATCAAAGTAGATCAACACTCCCAAGGAATGACAAGGTAGATACAGCACAAGATCCCTTGCATAAGCAAATGGCTGAAATATCAAAAGTTGAATTCAGAGTCTGGATAGCAACGAAGATCAGCGCAGTGGAGGAAAAGAGGGAATTAGAATTTCAAGCAGCAATCCAAAAGATGACCCAAAAGATGTCTCAACAAATTCAAAGACAAAATGACAAAAGATTTTGACACACTGAGACAAGCAGTTGTAGCCCTCAAAGATCTGAGAAATACAGTAGAATCCCTCAGTAACAGAATGGAGCAAGCAGAAGAAATGATTTCTGACATGGAAGACAAAGCTTTCGAATGCTCCCAAACTTCCAAAGAAGAAGAGAAATGGAAGGCAAAAGTGGGTCATTCTCTCAGACAGCTCTGGGATAACTTGAAGAAAACCAATATTCGCCTTATAGGGA
>CAUYRH010150868.1:0-22232 GCA_963574655.1 Perodicticus potto
TTTTTTTTTTTGAGACAGAGCCTCAAGCTGTCACCCTGGATAGAGTGCTGTGGCATCACAGCTCACAGCAACCTCCAATTCCTGGGCTCAAGTGAGTCTCTTGCCTCCGCCTCCCAAGTGGCTGGGACTACAGGTGCCCAACACAACACCCAGCCATTTTTTTGGTTGCAGCCATCATTGTCATTTGGCAGGCCCGGGCTGGATTCGAACCTGCCAGCTCAGGTGTACGTGGCTGGCGCCTTAGCCGGTTGAGCCACAGGCGCTGAGCCTGTGAAAGCTTGAATAACATATTCATTAATTCAACAAGTACCCATTCAATTCCCCAAATATAAAGAATGATATCAGGTGTATATAGCAGATTCTGTCAGGAACCCACCAGAATCTCCCTTACCACAATCAGGAAACAGAACTATTCCATCACCATGAAGAAACTCCCTACTGTTACCCTTTAATAATTACATATCCTCTCCGAGACCTGACTCCTGGCAATCACTGATCTAGTCTCCACCACTATATCTATACCACTTTGAGAGTTATGAAAATGAAAGCATACCGTATGCAAGCTCATTTGATATTGTGGGGGTTTTGTCACTTAGAATAACGTCCTGTTGTCTGTCCAAATTGTTTCAAATATCAATAGTTTGTTGCTTTTTGTTGCAGATGTCCTGTTATATGGGTCTACTGCAGTTTGTTTATACATTTACATGCTGAAGGACGTTTTATATTACATAACATTACCTATGTAGGACTTGGGGGAATATAAATTTTCTTTTTGCTAGGATATGTACTTAGGAGTGTATTTTTAGTACAGATTTATGTAAGTTTTTAAAGAAGCTATTAAATTGTTTCCCAGAGTTGTTTTAATGTTTTATACCACCGATAATTGTGAACTTGGATTTCTTTGTATTCTCAGAATCAGTTAAACACTGTTTTCACTATCATGGAAATCACATGATCATTCTAGAACAGTAATGTTTAGTGAACATTAAAATCACTCGGGGAGTTTATGATGCAGGTGTTCCAATTTTTATTAATGATAATAACTGTATTTTATTGTGTATATAATGAGCAAGGTTGGCCCTTGGCTGTTTAGTTCCCAATGCAAATCTTTGAGGTACCATCTCTTACCAGAACATTTAAGCCACAGAGTTATTTCTTAAATTGTTGATGACTAAACATATATTTAAAGAGAGTTTCAGGGTTTCATCTTCAGTTTGAATTCAAAACCAAAGCTATTTCATTAAGACACACAAAAGATAAGAGAGATTAAGTGTTTCTTTGGCATACTTCTAAGTTGAAAACTACAAAATTTCTTGAAGAGGGACTGTACAGGGAAGAATCACAGCAATTCATTTGTTGAGATAATTTTTTCTCTTTAAAGATTAATTCTTAAACTGCTAATGGCTAATTTACAAGGTGAAAAAATGTCAAGGCCCTCTCAAATGCTTTTTAAATTTAACAATCCAAGTGAAATTGATAGAGTTATATTTTTTGATAGAGAAGAATGATGATTTTAATTAAATTGCTCTAATAGTATTTACAAGCTATATTATTTCTGATATCATAAATTTATTAAAATGATACCAGCACAGAGGATACTTTTAATAGCAACTGCCATGTCAGATCTATTAGTATCAACTATAAATGTCTTAACACAATAACTAAGTAAATGAGATGAAGTATGTATTAACCACTGTGATGTAAGCATTACTAATTCTATATGAAATCAGCACATTGTACCCCATAAATGCATTAATGTATACATGATCTAAAAAAAAAACAAGAATTCTCTCTACATTAAATCTGGAAAATTATGTTTTATAGAAAACTTATTGTACAAACTAACCTTTCTGGACAAGTGCTCCTGTAAGTATCAGATAGATAATCAAAAGACCATAATTCTATTCAAAATAAAACATTTTTAGTAGAAATTAATTGAGTTTTCTATCATTTCTCCATTACCTGCAAACTGTTGTTGTATGGTAACTTAATTTGACAAGCATCCTGTCTAGATGGCATCTACGTAAACATTGATACACAGATGATGTTAGACTTGTCCTCATCTTTGACTGTCATGTTGACATCAGTCTTCAATCTGTTTAGGATGAGCTCCCAAGTTGTTGTTCATTTATTTATAATAGCGCAGCTTTTTTCCATAATAACTAGAGACTTATTAGAAAATATCTTTTCCTCAAACCTTAAGAATTATAGTTTAAAATGCCAATGTATAGGCTCGATTTTAATTAAAATATACACCTAAGTTACTTATCCTTAAGCAGTGATGCATCTCTGTACAAATAGCACAGTCCTCTGCAAAAATACTATTGTCATAAAAACTGCACCTTGAATGAGAAATTTCCAATCATCCCACCCACCATAAGTCAAAAATGAATGTTCACCACTATTTCCTAATTATTAATAATCCAAAGGACATTGATAGACTGTGTTATTCTTCCTTTGTTATGTGTGTTTCAGATTTGCTATAGATAATTTAACAGGATGGGGCAGAATTGCAGAAAATTAAAGAGCCCTATTGAATCTCTGCTCTTAACCCTCCTGTAGCCGGCATTAGACTTGGGAAATAGGTTGTGGAACATCGGGCATGTTATGGCTTCTCCATAGTAGCCTCATTTCTCTCACTTCTTCAATAACAGCCTTGACTCTTCACTTGTGCTTTCAAAGCTGGCATAACTCTTGCCTGCCTCTGGAAACTCATGCATGACACACTGTTTACCTGAACTGCTTGTGGCCAAACTCCAGCTGTCCATGGTCAGCACGTGCCTCAGGTTTCAGCTCAAATTTACTTCTTCATACTCCAAATCCACATCAATGTTTCTGTTATACTCTCTCATATATTCTCTAGTTTTAGTTTACATACTTAATTATAAAATGTGTTATTTGAGATAGTATTTGTTTAAAGGCTGAAATTCACATTAAAATGGAAATCCATCAGGGAAAGAAAAATCTTTCCTGCTACATATTTAGTGCTTTGCCGACTACCAGTTATAAAGAAAGGGTTTAATAAATATGTATTGTATGAATCATCTGCCTTATGAATATTTGCTCTGTTATCTTACAAAAACAATTCTAAAAAGGTCACTGTTAAGCAAACCTTTTGAATCAAGGTCAGAGCCACTCAAGGATCAACAAGTTGCCAAATTCACTGTGAACAAAATTATACTATAATTATATAGTATAATTCTCCCTATAGGGTAGAAAAACAGTATTTGTTCATAAATCTTTTTCATGGACAATATTATTAGTAGGAAAATTGTACATTTGGCTAAAGTTTTATGGACAATGCTCAACAGACTCATTCCCTCTCACCAAGTGAATAGGTATATAGTTCAGCCAAGATCTACTACAATTCGTTCTCCAAAAATGGACTAAATTCAACTGGGATTTTACTACTACTTTCCCATATTTGAGGCATTATAGTTGTAACTGAGACATTGTAGAAGCATGTCATGTGTATTCTTCAATAATGCAGTGCTTTCTTAAGGAATAACAAAAAAAATCAGATTATATTTTGTAAGATCTTACTATGGCAAAGATAACTGCCTAAATCTTACCAGAATAACTGATTGAGAGTAAAATTAGCCTTGATTCCTAAATCCTGCCCTTTGTGACAACAGGGGCAAATCCAGAGGACCCTGTGCTAAGTGAAATAAAGCCAGAGGCCGAAAAACAAATACTCTATGATTTATGCATATGTGCACGATAAATAACCCTTGTCAAAACATACAATAGAATAATTGTTACTGGGATGGGGGAAGGAGAAATGAAGAAATGCTAGTCAAAGAGTAAGGAGTTTCAGTTATGCAGATTAAACAAATTCTAGAGATCTAATGTGCATTGGTGCGATATAGTTAACAATATTGAGTTGTATATTTGCAGTTTGTTAAAAGGACAGATCTTAAAGTGTTCTCAATACACACACACACACACACACAAAGATGTAAAAATGCTAATGATGTGGGCCAGATATTAACATTAACTTGATCGTGATGGATATTTCACAATATTTACTTATGGGAATTGTCAAGTTGTATACCTTAAATGAATTTAATTTTTATCCTCTACACTTCATAAAACTGGAAATAAAAGCTAAAGAATAAATCAATTATTTTATTTGAGTAATAAAATATTTTAATATTCTACAAAATTAAAGGAATTGATATGATTTGGTGCAAATGATGGTATTTCTTAACACACTATATGGCTACTCTTCTAAAATGTAGATTAATAAATTTTTCTCTTACTATTAATCACATTATTCCTGAACTAAGAAATTGATATTGATATTAAAATTTATTTAATATTATAACCCTAAAACATTCTGTGGACATTTAAAATAGCTTCATATGTCACTTTCTCTTGGACCACTAGCAGAAAACAGAGCTATCTGAAAGAAATAAGCTTTCATTAACATAGAAATTCTAGGTTTCAACTTAAAAACTTGAATTCTTATAGTTTAAAAGTATATTTAAATATAACTGTCATCACTTAGTATAATAAATAATTTTCTAAATGACTTCAAATAATAGAAATATTTGGGGTCATATTCTCAAAGCGTAGACTTAATATGGCTCTGAACTACTCTAAAATTTTCAATTTTTAGGAACATTCCTACCAGGCCATATAATATGTACTCCCATAAGGACTCTGTACTGGATACCACCTTTCATTCCTTTTTAACTATTTCAGCCTTAAAGAACATTCTGAAGTAAGAACTTTGGCCATATAAATTATACTTTTATAAGACTGTGATTGCTTACAAAACCATATAGGTGACTCAAATATTTATTTAGGTCACTATCCATTAAAACTATTCTCCCCAATATAAAGAATCTTTAGTAAAATAAAAGGTTATCTAACATAGCCACATTTCAGTTTCTTACATGAAGTAAACAAAAATAAAGATATCCTTGGTTTTAATTTAGTTAAGTTATAAACCCTGTATAAGAAAATAGACAACTGAGCCAAGAATTTTAATAGAAATTTGAATTTCCTACTTATTATCTATCTTGATAGAGTGTATAGCATATAGATCTATGTAATCAATATAAATAAAATTATTTTTCTTGTCTATAACTGCATCAAGTGAAAGTAGAACTAAATCAGAAGGTGTTTGGGGATGCTTGGAATTAAATTATAGTCAAGGTGATATACATGAAAATCACTTTAGGCAATCTCAAGGGAGAACCTCAAGAAGACAACCATCCTCCAATACAGTTGAATGTGTAAACTGGAAATCCAGCAACATCTCAATGGGCATTTCTATGGAGTATGTGTCAAGGTCAAGAGAAACAGAGACTAGTATTCTCAACATTGATTAGCAATTTTGTCAAGCAGAGTCATTCCTCCGTTGGTATTTTTCCAAGCCAATTCCCCTGGTCTAGAGACTAGATTACTATAGACATTGTAATGATGCTCAGAAAAGAGTAAGAAGGCGGCCCTTCACCCAACCCCCACCCAAAAGTAGAGTCCACCCTTCCACTGCTACCCTCTTGTCCCCCCAAAGGACATGGCTTCCCAAGCAATGCTGAAGAAGCCAGATAACAGATAAGCAAATCAATAATCAATATTCCTTTTATGTTTCCTATAGTCTTTGACTCAGTATGCTTCTATTATTCAGAGTTTATTGAAAGAGGAAAATTACTGCATTTCAAAAAATCATTTCAAACTAGTGAATTGGAAAGCACACAGCTTTTAAATTAAATTCAATGGAGACTAGTTTTTGCATAAAAGAAAAAAAATATCCTAACAGGTATAAGAAAATGGGATTTAGGCAAGGAAGACAAGTGGATGTTTTATAAAATTTGAATTGACTCACAACAATCAGAGTACAACTAGCAGGACCTTTGGGATTAGTCTTTAAAGATGAGGATGGCTAGGTCATGCGGATATATACAAGCCTCTCCCAAGAACTGAGAGGCTTCTGTTTGTTTAGTAAAGATTTCCTACAGGTTATACCAGCTAAGCTTGATAGCTTGTTAACAAAGAGTTCCTGCCCAAGGGCACCTCATAGACACTTCACATTGCACTAAATAGCAACATAAAATCTACATTCTTAGACAGGAAACAGTCTGTTTATCAAAACTTCCTGGGTTTCCCACCTCAGGTGCATATTTGCAAAGCAAATGTACAACACATCATGTGTTGGTTCACATCTTAGATACCAGGACAATGTAGTAGGTGAAAATCAGACATCAGTAAAAAAGATAAGTTTACCTCTAGGTGTAATTTTGTTGTAATTAGTATGTTCCCTGGGAACACTTCTGTCACTTTTTGATAGGCGAATAATTCACAATTAGCATACAATGCAAAATATGCATTCTTACTGGAGATTTGTGTGGCAATGGTTTTGTTAAAGAGAAAATACTATATTATCACTCTTCCCAATTTAAGAAAAAAAGTATTATTTCCACATACACAACTTTCTTTCTTTTTTTTTAGGTTAAATGTGTTAAAGCAAAACATACCTAGCTTATGCCTAGTTTAGTCCAGGCTTATATTTTGGATGATTTATTTTTTCTGCAAGAAAAGTTAGATCCTTTGAGAGACATTGGCAATGTTACCAGATGAAGAGTTTCCAGTCACCTGCCACTGTCAGCCATATGCAGAGATAGAGATTAGGTCCAACTACCTTTATTATCAGAAGGGCAATAATTCTGCAGAACAGTGAGAGTAGCCACTCCATTCTGTTTTGCCTCATTTACAATTATAATAATTTTTATGAGGAAATCCATGCAAACAAACCTAGAATATTTTAACTTTATCTGATAGGAAGTAACATCAAAGTAGCCTTCATTCTAACAATGCAAACTGTTTAAACAACAGAAAGGTAATTTTTACTTCAACAAAATATCTATGAGCATCATGCAGGAAAAAAATCATATTTTCAAAGTCAGCTTTACCGATACCACAACACCTATTGCCTATGTGTGACTACTTCCTCAATGTCTCCTGAGAACAAAATCCTTACAGTCAGGGAGAAACCATAACTAGATAATGATGGAAGACAGGTGGGGAAGGCTGAGCAGAGGTCGGCTGTACTGCTTCAGCTTGGCTTCTCAGACCCCAATCTGCAGGCCACTTTCTAGCATCAGCAACATTTCAGTAAACATAGTTTCATGAGAATTCATTATATAGACATACACTCTTAAGTGTAAGGATCAAATGACCTTCTATGGCTTACTTAAAAATTTAATTCAGAAAAATTTCCAATATTTTAAACGCACCTCTGTGTATCCATATGATATTTCAAAGAGGGTTAGAAAAAGGGAAAAGAAAGAGGAAACCATCAACTGATTGAGGCAGAAGCTGAGTTAACAAATTGGCAACCAGAAGTGAGGTTAGTTTTATAAGATACCTTAAGAATAAAAACAAACAAAACACCACAACCACCACAAAATACTTCTTTTTAACAAAAAGATAATAAAGTGGATTTCAAAATGAAGAACACTTGTAAATAAAATAAGAATAAAAGACAGTTGGACATAATCTTGTTATAGCATCCAGTTGCTTCCTTGCTATTCACAGGAAAAGTTTTGATATTCAAACCTATGCTGATAATCCCAAATTCAACCTATGGTCATTACTTACCACCATTATCATCATCCTCACTACTACTGTCATTGTTTCCTCATTCTCAACCTTCCAAAGTATTTGAAAATCTAGCACTTACCTAAGGTCATGCCACTAATAAAAGGTTACAACTTTAAGTCTCTTTCTCCTGAGTTCTTAACTACTTATTAATATTCTTAACTTTACATGGTTCCTCCATTCCTAATAAAAATAATTGTAGTAAATGATTTTAAGACATATATAGAATTAAAAAAAAATAGATATTTCAATCTTAAGCACATTCATTAAGTTTATATGTTTAACAAAGATAGTATTTGATGACCTTGATTTTGAACTGAAAAACACATTTTTAGTTACTTTGTTAATTAGGAGATATCTATAGATTTACATGTAGTTGTAAGAAGTAATACCTGTAAGTTTTTTTACCTCTTATCCAGTTTCCCTAAATTTGGCAAAATTATAGTAAAATGTTACAAACAGGATAGTAGCACTGACACAGTCAAAGATATGGAATAGGTTTGCCATCTCAACCATCCCCGCTCTTGTGCTTTTTTCAGTCTCATCTATTTTCCTGTGCAAACTCCCAACCTCACCCCCTTAGTAATCCCTTACAACCACTAATCTGTTCTCCATTCCTGAATTTTTCTCATTTCAATATGATAGATGAATGGAATCGTGCAGTATGTGACCTTGAGGTATTAGCTTTTTTCTTTTTTTCCTTTGATTCCTCAGTATCATTCCCTGGATATTCTGAATTGTTTTTGTATCAATAGTTCACTCTTGTTTATTTCTAAATAGTAATAAAAAATGATATGGATATACTGCTGTTTGTTTAACCATTTATCCTTTGAAGGACATAGTTTTGGGCTATTACTAATAAAGCTGACAAGAATATTCATGTAGAAGCTTTTGCATCAAATCAAATTTTCATTTTCATTTTTTTCTGAGCTAAATTCTAAACAGTGCAAATGCTAGATCACTTATTAGTTATATATTTAGTTTTTAAAGAAATTGCCAAATTATATTTCAAATACTTCAAAATTATTTGCCCAAATGGCTATACCATTCTATATTTTCAACAGAAACATGATATAATTTCTCTGCAGCCCTACCAACATTTGCTGTTGTTAGTATTCTTTTTTTCTTGAATAGATGTTGAATTTTTTTTTTTTCTTTTTTAGAGACAGAGTCTCACTTTGTTGCCCTCGGTAGAGTGGTGTTGCATCATAGTTCACAGCAACCTCCATCTCTTGGGCTTAGGCGATTCTCTTGCCTCAGCCTCTCAAGTATTTGGGACTACAGGTGCCCGCCACAATGCCTGGCTAGGATGATTTTTATTAAATCATAAAGAAGTAGATCATATATATATTAATGCATTTATGGGGTACGATGTGCTGATTTCATATATAGATATTGAATTTTTATGTGTGTGCTTCTTTGCCATCAACTTTGGTGAAATTTCTTTTAATCTTTTGCTCATTGTTTAATTTCTCTTTTTACTGTTGAGTTTAATAAACCTTAATACACTCTAGAGACTAGCCATTTGTTGGATAAATCTTCAATTCCATTACGTATTTTCTGTGTGCATATAGGGTGCATGGGGAGAGGCACTTATCTTTTTATTCTTTAATAGAGTTTGATGCTGAGCAAAATCTTTGTATTTTAAGGGGCTCATTTTGCTGTTTTATGGCTTGTTCTTTTGATATGAAGTGTAAGAGCTCTGTGCCTAACCCTACGTCCCAAAGACTTTTCTTCTATTTTTTTCTTAAAACATTTAATAATTATATGTGTATACATTTTTTATTTGTAATAAATTTTGAGTAATTTTTGCATAAGACATGAGACTTAGATCAAGATCTGTTTATTTATTTGCCTAAATATGTCAATTTGTCTCAGCACTATTTGTCAAAAAATCTATCCTTCCTCTGTTGAATTTATTTTGCACTGATGTCCATAATTAATTGGGCATATTTCTGTTTTCTATTCTGTTCCTTTGATTCAGTTGTATGTTCCTCCACCAATACCACACTGCCTTGATTCATATAGCCATGTGGCTATATGAATAAAGGTGAATATGAATATGATAGGATAAAATATTGGATAGAGTGATTAATTCCACATTATTGTTTTTTCAAGATTGTTTACCTTATTTTAGATTTTATGCCTTGCCAGATAAAGTTTAGAATAAGTATGTCTGTGTCTACAAATACCTTGCTGCAGTTCAATAGCTATTACTTAAAACCTATAGATCAACACAGGTAGAATTGGCATCATTACTGTGTTGTCTATCAACATGAGCATGGTCTTTCTATATTCTTATTTAATTTTTATTTGATTTATTTCATTTTGTAAATTACAGAATATAAAATCCTGTTGAAAAGTAAGATTTTGAAAAATAAAATACATTTATGTGTGAATACACTATTATCTTTTGTTGGATTTCAAATGCAAATACATCATTTTTTCATAAATACAATGTTATTTTGGAGATTCCCATTAAAACAAACAAAAATGTAACATGAAAGAGTTAAAGATGAAGAGAATGTTACTGTTCTAAAAGTAGTATGCAAAAGCTTCATTTTTATAAAGTTTTAAAATATAGTATTCTTCCTCCAAGGTACTAATTGACTATTGTGTATCTACTGCCAATTATGTATTTATATTTTTTATAGAAATGTTTTTAAGACATTTATAAAATCATTCCAACAGTAGAAATATCTGTCTGATTAGTTTTCTGGCTCCATGCAGGTGTTTTTGTTTGGTTTATTTTATTTTATCCTGATTATTCGGGACTTTGTAAAGTATGATGTTTTAAAATATATTTGCTCTGGGGTCAGTTAGAAATTGTTTTGTGCCCTGTTTCTACTGGCAGGTAGATGATCGACCTCATCCAATTTACCCTCTTTGATCAGTGTCTCCACCCTTTATGAGAGAATAATGGCATCTCCTTCCAAGGGAAGGAGGATCCTAATTACAACAGTTAAATCAGGTACTGAGGCAATAAGCATTTATTCATTGCTACCTTCTCACACTCATAAACTTACCTGAAGTGAATGGTTATTCCTATGATGAAAGCCAGTCAAAGAGCATATGATGGAACCATCACGAGAGTAGATTAAATATTTATAAATATTATATCATTTTAGGGATTCTAGAAAGGCATTTTGCCAAAAATTTCTTTCACAAACCTTTGGTGCATCTAAAAATCCTCCCACTGAGTTGAAGCATAGAGCTTCTATTCTTTTTCTTTCCTTAAATGCAAATGGTCCTGGACAGAGTAGACATTAAAAGCTTAATAGATACTAACAATGTTTTTTTAAATTGCTTTATTAAAATATTTTCTATATACCATATTTTATCACAGGAAAGGAAATATGTTTATGTTTTTGGAATACTTCTCAAGAAAATAAATTTTGGTTGGGGAGCTCTGAAGCTGAAGAACCTACCAAATGATGAGAATAATAGGTTAAACAAAAATATTTATTTATTAATTTTCTGATAAATCTGACCAAAGTGCGAACTACTGGTTCCAACCCTGGCTGTACTTTAGAATCATATTGAGGTTTAAATGCATATACACTTACGTATGTACACATGCACTCACACACAGGCGTACACCTGCCTGCACACATACACACACGCTTTTGTCAAGCCCTACCCCAGAGATTCTATTCCAGTTTAACTGGTCTATGGTGGGGCTTACATATTAGCATTTTGCACCAATATTTTTAATTCTTCTATCCTGCCTGTAATTTTATATGCAACTATGTTTGCAATGCTCCTATATATAAATGACAGAAAAGCAATGGAACAAATATTGAAATGCTCTCTGAATTGATATTCAAAAGAACTGAGTTCTAATTCTGAACTTTGTCAGGCAATTTGTCTTTCTATATTTTCTCCTTCTCATTTGAAAAATAAAATAATTCTATTAGAACTAACTCTAAAGATCCTTAGGGTTCTAAAGTAGCAAGACTCTAAATACTAAAGCCATTTTATTTTCTCCTTGCTTAAGTCATTTGAATCAACATTTGCAGATAGACTTAATATGACAGATTTCCCCCTGAAGGGGTATTAGATTAATGGATGTTTGGAGATAGTTTATGTATTCCATCCCCAAAGTAAAGCTTTATCAGACATCCTGAAAGGGATCTGGGCACATTGGGGAAAATAACATTTCCATTCCAGATTCAATACTGATCCATCAAATCTGTTCTCCTGCTGTCAGCTGAAGTTAGTTAGTGCCAGATGCTTGAGAGCCAGGCCGGAACATTCCGGAATGCCACCAGTTAACTATGCAAAACTTGACTGTGGGGAACAATTCTCCCTAGTTCCTCCAGATACTGTTCAGACATTATGAACTATTAGCTTTAATTACACTTTCAGTAGCACAGCTATGAGAGCAAAGATAGGCTACCCCCAAATCCAAGTTGTAAAAACCCAGTCACACAGTTTATCAGCTTCAGTAACAAATAAATGTTCCAATGTGTTCTAAATAATCCCAAGAATTAATTCTGATGTCTGTGCCAATTTATTTCCTGCTTTTGGAACTGTAGTGCTTTAATGAATTTCAGCTTTTACAAAATGTAGATTTTGATGGTTTGGTTAGGGAATAAATCCAAGTAACTTCAGGTTCAGAGTGAATGTGGATGGATGCATGAGATATGTGTATGTCCTTTCTTAAAATATTTTTTCAGAAATGTTATTTGCATTTTAGTAATGGGGCAAAGCAGGGCTTTAGCTGAAATGATGGCAGTAAAAGCTACATTCCCAGCCAAGGGTGCTTGTTTTGGCTTCTCTAAGGTTGAAACTAGCTCAGAGCCGCAACAGGCAACTTCACGCGAGATGGAGTGCCAAGTGCTCCAAGGCCTAAATCAAATAAAGATCTAGTTAAGTGCCTAATGAACCTTTCACACAGATGTGGACAGTTTCAATATGCTAACTATTGTATAATATTATTAGGTAGAGCGTGCAACATAAAATCGTGTTAAGGCATTGCACAAAAGGTAAAGAAATGCTTTTACAAATGCTGTGGAACTAAACTTCATCTGTTCTGTACTCTCAATGGCTTCTTTCAAAAAATATTTTCCAAGATAACTCAGACTGAAACGGGTTTTCAGTTTTCCCAGAGCCTAGTCTAAGTTGTCTTTCTTTCTTTTTTGATTGAGAGGAAACAACATTTTTAAACTTCTGACAATGTCCATCAGTTCAATCTGATCTTGCAGCAAAAGAAACGGCTATCATCTTTTAAAGGCTTCCACCTAGTGGTCAAGTTATTATTAGCAAGAGATAGGATCTCAATAACTAAAGCAGACACAAACTCTAACCTCAGATGATATTTCAGATTCACTCTTTCATGGGGTTGAGAACTAGGCATTAAATTTATTCAAGATGCCAATGGTAATGATCATTAAACAATGTCTTGAGGAAAGGTCACTTTCCTCCTTTAAATTGCTGCCTAAATCACTGTTAGAAGTGACTTAACTTTATGAAAACTATAAGCAGTGTTTTGCATATATGCTTTAAGCTTCGGAAAAAGATACAGCGTAGAATAAAAATAAGTAAAAAATAAAAGAAAAAACAGGCAGCATATAAAGTAGCAATTTTCTTTGAGATCAAAAATAAAAATGGTCCTATATACAGTCATGAAATTGTGCATATAGTGAACAGACATAAATTCTTGTGATGAACTAATTGTAAATTTGGGCATGATCACCTTTTTAGGTTCTATTTCATGCTCTGTAAAATGAGGGGGTTGAAATTAAATCTGGGCCTACACAGCAGATGCCATGAGCCAATTTAGTTTTAGGGTGTATTCTGTTTAATCTATACCTATTAAAAGGAGAAGGAAGGGGGAGGAGGAGGAGAGGAAAGAACATTTTTGAGCTTCAAGGTAGAGCCATTCAAGTCACTCGACACTAGGTCACTGTACACAAGCTGTTCAAGGGAGAGTAGTCACTTGACACAAGCCCTAGTCACCATGAGTCCCTTTCCACACTAGCTGTCTTACTGTTTATATCTGGGTTCTGAAGACATTTGAGGTTGTGTCTCCTACTCTGGCCGATTTCTAAGGTGACATGCAGATTTAACCTGTTTCAGAGTTATCTAAGTGTCTTGCAAAGTTAACATTAACGTTAATCACCATTTACATATAGTTCGTACCAGACAATGCGCCTTTTCTATTCCAACCTTATAACCACCTAAGTAGGATAGACTTCTATCATTACTTTTTCACCGACTGAAAAATCCGAGATTCATGGAAGTTAAATAATTTGCCTGAATTAATAATTGCCAGCTTGTGGCAGGAAAGGGATCCTGGTCTATTAGAACCCAGGATTTAAGTCCTCAACCCACACAACAGTTTATTTCACATTCCAAACCAGAAAGATGGTGTCTAGACTCCATAGTTATCTCAAAACTATTTACCTGGCTTTTCAATTTATCTCAATACTGGTGCTATGTGCATGGAAACAAAAAATAGGCCATCTTTTACTCTGTAATATTTGTTGCATCTCAGTGCCTAGGGAGATTTATGCAACTCAGTCATATCTAGATAAAGATAAACACAAAGAAAAAGGCAGAGAATTGACATAAATATTTTTCCACATGATTCTGTCACAACTTCAGCATTAACTTTGTACAATGAAATGTTCCAAAGGATTTAGAACACAATTTGAAATTTCTCTAAAGAAAATGTAGCATTTGGGTGTCATTTGATTATGAAACTTCTCCTGTGATTGTAAGGATGATATTCTAGTTTAACTTTGGAATCAAAGAATTCTGTTAGTCATACGATGAAATAAAAGCAACGTGAGCTTTAAAGGTTTATATTAAAGACTAACTCCTCTTCTAAAGTTGCACATTAACATTTTTGAGCTATCATGAGGACAGAAGGGGAGAGAAGAGTTAATTTGGATACTCTCTGTGTATAGTCACATGTAAGAATCACAAATCCAATGATGAAAATAAAAGAGATAGCACAGAAATTGACATGTAACGTGGCATATCCCAACAAGATGTTATACATTAATGACACTTGCTGTGTGTGATTCAGGTTAGACAATTTTAAGGGAAAGGAGAACACAGTGATTAAAAATTTCACATTGTTTTTCCAATAACATTTTACTATGTTGTTTTCATGAGAAAATTGCTAAAAACTTTCTTGAAATGCCAATGGAATTTTAAGCATATTTAGACACCAGAACACACTGTGTATTTGAAGTTGCTCCATACTTTGTTCTGAATGAACTGGCCACTGGGTTTAATAGTCATCAAGCTAGGACTTTCTGACCTATTGGAAATTTAGATCTTCACCTACTTTGTACTGTGGCATGGTCCTCTGAGGACTTAGCAAAATCAGTTGAAAGCAATTATGAGCTAGGGAAGAGATAAAGCTAGAAAGAGCAAGATTAGCTTCTTAAAACTTTTCCTTTTCTCCTTTTTAACATTAGTGTTTCCCTCCACAATGAGTTAACAGAATGAGGTAGAGAAAATTCTCCCTTAGATTGGAAAGTTGAACCTTTATCTTTCCTTGCTTAGGTGATGGCACTGACACTTCACACAGAGGGCTCATTTACATTTAATGCTTTGGAAATTAATTACGGAGAATAAAGATAATTGTAAAAGCACCCTTTTTATGCATTTCCAAAAATAAACAAACAAACCACATCATGATTACTAAGCAGCCATCTAATGCTCAATTTTATGCACAGTGGGAAGGGCACCAGTAGTCTGGAAAGGGATAGAGGGGAGAGAAGAGAGGATACTAATTTGAAATATGTAACAGCAGAGGCAGTTTTTATGTGGTAATGACCTGCAGCTTTCCCAGCAGGAACGGAAGTCCTCAAAGCTTTATGCATGGAGTGCGAGGATGATCTTACTGGGATTTGGGTCTAGCCAGTCAGCCAAATGACTTAAAAGATGATTTAACAAAGTTTGAGATTTTTACTATGCCGGTGGGCGAGTTTGCCAGCATAAGCATATTGCTTTTGTTATCAAGAAATGGATATGTATCCTTCAAGCAAATTCCTCTAACTAAATTTATTCCCTTCCTTTCATGTAGAAGACTAAGATTCATTTACCTTGGAAGGAGGAGTCATAATATGACAAAGTTTATGATATTGCTCTAGAAAAAATTAGTGATGAGATCTATTCATTTTAAATGTTGCTGTTTATTGCTGTGGGGCAAATAATACCGTAAATAATCACTTTGCCAGGCGGTGCCTGTGGCTCAATGAAGTAGGGCACTGGCCCGGTAAGCTAGAGGTGGTGGGTTCAAACCCAGCCCTGGCCAAAAATTGCAAAAAAAAAAAAATAAATAAATAAATAAAAAATAATAATAATAATCACTTTGCCAGACATCCCAAATGTCCTCCATCAAAACATTTATTGAAACTCTGATGCACAGAGGACAGCCAGGAGGAGTAGTATAATTTCTGTTCAAATATCATCTTATCAATGAGGTCGTCATCTCTTGATTTTTATTTAAAACACATCCTCCCTTTCTTGACTATTAATTCCACTTGACATTTACGATCCTTCTTTCCTTGTAATCAGCTATCATGTTTGTACTTATGTATCTATTTGTAGTCTACCCAACTTGAAGTCCATTTTGGTGATGGCAAGGGATTTTGTGGGATATATCTGCAGCTTCTAGATCAGCACCTGGCATACAACGGGCACCTAAATATTAGTTGAAGGAATTCCAGACTTAAACTAGGTGTGCTTGATCTTATGATTTTACCATACAGAATACAATCATACACTGACTCTATTAATATAGAGACAGGGCATCTCAGTAGGCAAGAAAGGATTGAGTTACTTCATCTTTAAAAAATTAAAAAATAGTGTTATAAAATATTTAAAATGCACTGAACTGTTATGCTAACCAAAATTAATTTTTCCAATTCAAAGGAACAGTGCAAAGGAATGAAGCTATCACAGGGTATTTGCAAAATTCCTAAAATACTGCTTGATAGATCACTATACATGATAATGCAACATGAATTTAAAATTATCAGATTCTCTTAATGCTGGGCAGTTTGGATCATGCTGGCCATGCCCAAAAGCTCTGTCAAAGTCTCAAGCTCAGTCAAATAAGGCCCACAATGGGCAAGAAGTAAGAGTTAACTAAAATGTTAATTTTGAGACGTATTTTTTATTTCAATGTGTCATGGTTTCTTGCAGCTACTGTAATACATTACCACAAATTGGGTGACTGAAGCAGCAGAAGTTTATTGTCTAATACTTCTGGAGGTCAGAAACTCAGTCAGTAATACGACGCTAAATCAAGATATTGGCAGGGTGGCATTCCCTTTAGAGGCTCCAGGAGAGAATCTGTTTTTAGCTCCTCCATCTTCAGCAGCTGCCAGCATTCTTTGGCTTGTGGCCACCTTACCTCAATGTCTGCGTCCATGGTCACATTGATTTATTTTCTATCTCAAATTTCACTTTGCCTCTCTTACTTGTGATTCACCACTCTCAGAAACCTCCAAATCTCAACTCATTACAGTGTTAACTCAGGTTTAAAATTTCATCCAATTATTATAGGCTTAAAAGTCCCAAATCTCATCCTTCCTAATTAATCTAACTCAGGTGTGAGTTAGAGTCTAGGTCTGATTCATCTTGTGGCAAAATTCCTCCCTGTCCCTGGATCTGTGCAACTAGGGCACATGTTATGTGCTTCCAAAATACCACAGTGGGGAAGGCACACTGAAACAGTTATATATATGCACACTATAAAATGGAAGAAAGAGAGGAAGAAAAGAGTAACTAGCCCACAATTTCAAACTCAAATCATGTGGGCATCATTAGTTTTCACGGCTGGTGAAGAATGTTCTCTGACTCAAGACTCTGCCCTCCAGACCCACTGCCCCAGCCTCTGAATCCACAGCTCAAGCTTCTAGTCCTGCATGCCAGCTTTGGTTTCTAGTCCCAGGGATTCACTCAGGGTACTCCACATATATTTTCTGAATACCCCATCTTTATTGTTCACTTCTGCTGAGTTGGTTGAGTAGATCCACAAGTCATATGCTGACTCTCCTCAAAGAGCCCTCTCTGTGAGGGAGTACTCTAACCTTCTGATCCTTTTAAGTCTCTAGTCCCTTTGGTTGTTCAACTTTTCTATTGACTTTGTATTCAGAACTCACTTTACTAATAGAAAATATACAATTTTTGCATTTTTTGCAATTTGGTTTGGCTGAGAATTTTGCAAATCATTAAATCTTGATTCATTTTAGGTAAACAGTTTTTCCTCTATTTGTCTCTTTCCTTTCATATTTTACTATAAGTAATAAGAAGAAACTGGGCAATATCTTAAATGCTCTCCTACTGGAAATCTCCTTAGCTCCCTATCCAAGTTCATCACTTACAAGTTTTGCTTTCCATTTCTTTCTAAGTTCTGGTCAGAAGTGCCTTAAACATCTATATTTTTACCAACAGTCTGTTCAAAGCAATCTTGTTTTTTTCTGTCATGCACCTTGAGGTTATTCCACCTCTTCCCATTACCCATCTCAAAAGCATGTCCACACTTTCAGGAATTTGGTATAACAGCATTTCACACTCAGTGCCAAAATTGACTTACTTTTTCTGCAGCTGCTTTAACCAACTAGCACAAACTCTGTGGATTAAAACAACAGAAATTAATTCTCCACAGAAATTTATTCTTTCTGGAAAAGAGAAGTGAAATCAGAATACTGGTCTGAAACCCTGATGTTGATTCTTATCACACTCTCTCGGGAGGCTCTGGGAGAGAATCTACTCCTTGCCTCTTCCAGCTTCTGATGACTGCCAAGGTTCCTGGTTTGTGGCCACGTTATCCACTCTTCAAGGCTAGCATCTTCAAATTTCTCTCTGCTCCATCTTCACACTGCCTATTTCCTCTGTGTGTGTGGCTATTTCTCTCTGCTCCTACTCTCTCTTATAAAAATACATTATAAGGGGAGGCGCCTGTGGCTCAAAAGGGTAGGACGCTCGACCCATATGACAGAGGTGGAAGATTCAAACCCTGCCCCAGCAAAAACTGTAAAAAAAGAAAAAAAGAATAAATTATAAGAACCTAGATATCAAGAATAAATGAAAGGAAAAAAAAAACCTCTTAATGTAATCACATGTACAAAGACCCTGTTTCCCATGTAAGGTAACATTTACAGGTTCCAATGATTAGGTTCTGATATGCCATTGGAAATTAAAAACATAGTGTCTCACATTGCACTCAAAATAACTCAACAGCCTTTATTGTTTCTATGATTGTTTTTTTCCTGTTTCTCCTGAGGAAAGAACACAATAAGCTCTCACTCACCACTGCCCCAGCCTTCTGTGTCTTAATAAGCAGCATTACCAAGTGATTAAGTCTAATACTTAGGTATTACCATAAAATTTTCTCTCTTTTACCTACTACATTTAATCCATCAGCAAGTATCTACCTCTCTTTTTCAGTGCTTTTTTTTTCGTTTTGAAACAGAGCCTCAGCTGTCACCCTGGATAGAGTGCCGTAGCATCACAGCTCACAGCAACCTCCAATTCCTGGGGTCAAGTGAGTCTCTTGCCTCCGCCTGCCAAGTAGCTGGGACTACAGGTGCCTGCCACAACGCCCGGCCATTTTTTGGCTGCAGCCGTCATTGTTGTTTGGCAGGCCCGGGCTGGATTCGAACCCACCAGCTCAGGGGTACGTGGCTGGCACCTTAGCCTGTTGAGCCACAGGCACCAAGCCTCTTTTCAAGTTCTATCATTGCTCTTCAACTATGATCATTTCTCTCCTGACCATCAGCAGTACTCGTAACTGGCCCCAACTTCCACTCTTGCTCCCTACAATTCACTGCCCACCCCACCCCACTATGATATATATACAAATACATACATATATACATATGTATATACAGTGACACTATATATATGTGTATATATATATATATATATAATAGATATGTAATACATGTAAATATATATATTACATATAATATATAAAAACTGGGTTCTGAAGTTCCAGCTATTCTGGAGGCTGAGGCAGGAGGATCTCTTGATCCCATGAGTTTGAGGTTGCTGTGAGCTATGATGATGACACAGCATTCTACCCAAGGTGATAGAATGAGACCGTATATATATATATATGTATATATATATATATAGAGAGAGAGAGAGAGAGAATATATTTTTCATGTCATATTGATAATTATAACTTTAATATATATTCTTGGCAAAAATATACAAACTATAGTATTTTTAATCCAAGTATAGTATAACATTATACAGATGCTATTATAGTATAACATTAGTACAGATGCTATTATCAAGAGTCATCAGTACTGGGAAGGGGCAAGATGGCCAACTGGAAGCAGCTTCCAACAGAAGCTCCTGTCCAAAAGGAAAGATAACCTCCAGAAACTGCCCATTTGAGCTGAACTCTGGGAGCCCAGCCAAAAGAGAAAGAGAAGTAATAATGGCAGGTCACCTCTGCTGAGGCAAGACGCGACTCCAAGAAACCAAGCTTCAGGCAGAAAAACCGAATTAAAGTTTTCTGCCATTCTGAACTCCCAGGACACCCTTCCCCCCTTATCTGATGCACCAGAAACCTGACCTCTGCTAAAACTCAGGGAGGAGGACTTGAGCAGTGCCCAACCTCCCTATCTGCTAGACCAGGCGGCCTGCCAGGTAAGAGACTCGGGGACCCACAGAGCCCCCACCAGTCCCCAGGCTAGGGACTCCGCCCAGAACCACAGGGCTCCACTCCAACCAAGCCGAGTCCACCAAACACTGAGGCCAGAGACTCCAGCGGGACCCCGGCACGACTGTGATCCATGCCCCAATGGGCCTCAGCCCGCAGCACGCATTGGCCAGGAATGCTGCCATGACACCTGTGCAGCCCCAATTGGCACCCCTCCAGTCATTGGCCCACCACCAGCAGCAGCCAGGAACTCTGGTGGGCCCCTCACTCGGCCCTGATCCATGCCCCAGACCCACCGCCCACAGCAGCCAGGAACTTTGCAGGGACCCCAAGGTGGCCCTGATTGGTGCCCCCCACTTTGGTCCATCACTAGTCATGGCCAGGAACTCTGCTGGGACTCCCCTGGCCCCAAATGGCACCCCACTAGGCCTCAGCCCACCACCAACCTTGACCAGGGACCCCACCAGGACTCCTGTGCAGCTCTGATCCATGCCCGCCGGGACTCGGCCCTTCACTTGAAGCAGCCAGGGACTCTGCCAGGCCTTGGCTCACCACCGGCTGTGGCCAGGGACTCCACCAGGACCCCAGTGCCTGGCCTCCACCTGTTTCCCACACCAGCCAGGGACTACGCCTGGAACCTGCCAGGCCTCCGCCTGACTGCCAGAGGCAGGAACTCTGGGACCCACACAACCCACGTCCTCCCCTACCCTCTCTGCCTCCACACTGGCTCCACACTGGGGCCAGAGACTCAGGAGGCTGTGTGACCCTTGCCCGCCCTCCGGAGCCCTCCACCCAGCCACAGACTCCTGGAGGCGCGGGCTCCCTTCACAAAGGCCACCATGTACCAGGCACTCCCAGAACTGCATGCACCAACCCAAGCTGCTGCTTGATCCAGGCATGCCACACTCTGGAAGCTACTCCAACAACCAGAACTCCATGGGTGGGGCAGTCCCAGAGGAGCTACACAGGGTAACTCCCTACAAAGATCCAGCAACAGAGTGATCCTGCCGGGGTCTGATATGGGAGAGACACCTCCCCAACTCTGAGGACGGTCATAGGCAACAGTGAAAAATAATGAGGCGGAATCAACAGAAAAACTTTAGCAATATGAATAACCAGAGTACATCAAATCCCCCAAGGGACGACAAGGTAGATACAGCACAAGATCCCTTGCATAAGCAAATGGCTGAGATGTCAGAAATAGAATTCAGAGTCTGGATAGCAAACAAGATCAGTGGAATGGAGGAAAGGATGGAATTAGAATTTCAAGCAGTAATCCAAAAGATGACCCACAAGATGTCTCAAGAATTCAACGAATTCAAAGACAAAATAACCAAAGATTTTGACACATTGAGACAAGAAGTTGTAGCCCTCAAAGATCTGAGAAATACAGTAGAATCCCTCAGTAACAGAATGGAGCAAGCAGAAGAAAGGATTTCTGACATGGAAGACAAAGCTTTCAAACACACCCAAACTTCCAAAGAGGAAAATAAATGGAAGACAAAAACGGATCATTCTCTCAGACAGCTCTGGGATAACTCGAAGAAAACCAATATTCACCTTATAGGGATGCCTGAAAACAATGAAGTGGCATCACAAGGCACAGAGTCTCTTCTTTATGAGGTTATGAAAGAGAACGTTCCAGACTTGCCAAGAGATTCTGAAATTCAGATAGCAGACAGGTTCAGAACCCCAGCACGATTCAACCCGAATAAAACATCCTCCAGGCACATCATAATTAAGCTCATGAAAGTTAATATGAAGGAGAAAATTCTGAAAGCAGCCAGATGTAAGAAATCCATTACTTACAAGGGGAAGAATATTAGAATATTAGAATATTAGAAGAATATTAGAATATTAGAATATTAGAAGAATATTAGAATATTAGAATATTAGAAGAATATTAGAATATTAGAATATTTAGATCTCTCTGATCAAACCTTTCAAGCTAGAAGAGAATGGTCATCGACTTTTAATCTCC